>JAJTUV010004217.1:0-34048 GCA_021653895.1 Mastomys natalensis | reverse complement strand
TTGTTTGAAAAATGGTGCTTTGTTTTTTTTTTGGATCATTTGGCCAGTTAGAATATGTAGGCTAAGAACATGGCGTGGGGTAAAAACCCCTCATTGTGTAAGTATAAGAACTAGAATTAAAGGAGACCCAGAACAAAGTTAAAAGATAACAACTTGAAGGACCCACACAATCCCAATAAAAAAGGGGGCCCCGGGCCCAAGCCCCCCTGAAAAAAAGACCATTGACTAATAAATTTAAAAAAATTTCTTTATCCCTCGGTAAAAGTGGAGAGAGATGGAGGGAGATTTTGGTAAAAAAAATTTTTTCCACAACCCCCGGGGGTGTTTGGGGTCCAGAAGAAAATTTTTAATAGGTATTTTTAGATTTTTGGGGTTTTTGACCAAGACCCCCTTTTTAAAAACCTTTTTTCCCCCTCCCCCCTTAAAAATTAAAAGATTTCTATTGTTTTTAAAAAAAGCCCCACCCCCATATACAACTTGGGGGTTAAAGAATGTATTCCCCTTAAAAAGCTTTGAAAAATTTAAAACCCATCAAGAGAACAGGACAATTTTTCCCCAGGTCGGAACTTAGGCAGGAAACCCGGGGAAACATGGATTTATTTTTGGTTTTTGGGGGTTTTTGCCCCCCCCTGCTTTCTTCCCCCAAAAATTCAGAACAATTTTAAAAAGAGGTAACACTCCTACAGTTAGCTGATTTTCCCCCCTCTATATTAAGTAAGAAAATCACTACTTTTTTTTGTAGAAAAAAAACCTTTGGCAGTAGTTTTCTCCATTAAGAGTTTTCCCCCCAGTCCTTAGCTTGTATCAAGGTGACTTTTAAAACTAGCCACCTGAAACTCAAAAACCCCCCCTTTTCCGGATTTTTTTTCCATAAATTCTAAACCCCCCAGGGACTAAGAAGTGGCCAAGAGTAAAATCGGGGGGGGCAAAATAAATACAAAAAAGGGTTTTTCTTCACCCCCCCACAGAAAAAAAAAAAGGGACGGGGGGCCCAGGGGGGCCTTTTTTTCCCCCAAGTACCAAAATTGGTGAGAGAACTGAAAAAAAAATTTTAAAAACTTTGGAAAAAATTTTAGCAAAACACTTAAATTTAACAAAAACCTACAAAAAATTTCTCAAAGGTTTTAGGCAACCCCCATAAAAAAATTAAAAAATTCCACAATCCAAAGCTTTTTTTAAAAAGACTTGTCAATGCCCCCCTTTTTTGCCTGTTCTTCTCAATTACCCACTGGACAAATTTAAATTCTTTGTCCATACCTTATTGATCTCTTAATTAACATATGCGATTTTTGGTTTTAAAACCTTTACCGGGGTATTTCAGAACCCAAACTTTTGCACTTTTGGGGAATTCAGCCCCCCAAAAAAAGACTATATTTTTTTGGGGGCCCCAAATTGCTTTTTTATTTTTTAAAAAAAGGGGGAAATTTTACTTTTGAATTTAAAAAAGGATTTTTCTCAATTCTTTTAATTTTTTTAAAAAAAATACATTGGGGATTAATTTTATTTAAAAGGGGGTTGTAAACACCCCCTAGTCATCCCCAACTGCAAAAAAAGATGCTTCTGGCGGAAAATGACCTCTGCTTTTTGTTTGAGTACTGTCCCCCTTTTTGGGGGGTTTTTTTTTAGAAGTTGTTAAAGAGGGCCCCCTTTGTTAAATTAAATTTTTTAGGGGGAAAAGGGTTTTTGGGGCTGGTTATTTTTTTTGGTTTTTTCCATTATTTTAAAGTCTCCTAATATCAAAAACCCCAAAAACATTTCTATTTTCTTTTTTTTTAAAACCCCCCCCTTTTAAAAAATAAAAAAAAGGGGAAAATTTTGGGGGTTATCAGCCCTCTGTCAGATAGGGGGGAGGAAACATCTTTTCCAGTCTGAGTGAAGTAACACATCAAAAAAAAACCCAAAATTTTATGCACTCACTGATCGGGGTTTTTTCCCCCCAAAAAATCTAAAAACCCCCCAAGACATAATATGGGACCACATGAAAGAAAAAAGAAAAAAAAAAAAATTCAAAGTGTGGGGTGCTTTGGTCTTTTTAAAGGATAACAAAACCCCCAAGGAAAAAAAATATGAGAAAGTTTGGGCAGAAACTGGGGGAAAAAATACCCAAAAGACCCCCCCAAAACCGGGAGACCCCCCCAGCCCCCAACCCCCAAAATGCAAACTTTTTTGTGGAGGTTGGGGAATTTTGGCATGCGGGCCCCCGGAGCCTAATTTCCCCCTTTTGTCTCCTGAGGGGGCACCCCCCAAGCCTGCCCTATACGGGGTGGATTTTAAAAAAAAAACCAAAACTCCCCCAAGGCCCCCCCGGGGGGAGGATTTAAAAAAGGAAGCTGAATTTTTTTTGGGGAAAGGGCCCCCTTGGGGGCCCCCCTTGGGGAGTGAAAACCCCCAACCCCAAAACCAGCCCCCCTGAGTCAAAAACAGCTGGGCCGGGAACAGAGGGAGGGACCTTTTTTAAAACCCTAAACTTGCAAGGGGAGGGGACTTGTCACATGGGGGGAAAAGAAAATTTTTGGGGGACCCAAAAAGGGGCTGGCCCCCCGGGGGGGGGAAATTTTTCACGTACGGGATGTGGGTTGGGGAATGGGTGGGGCACCCCAAAAAAAATAGGAGGAGGGGGGGGGGGGTTAAAGGGAAATTTAAAAAGGGGGAAAAGGGGAAAAAGGGGAAAAAACCCCCCAAAAAATGAAGTAAACCCCCCAAAATTAAAAAAAAAACCTATAATAAAACTGGCAATGGAAAGTTAAAACATTTGAAAAACCTTTTTGAAAAAATTTTTAACACCCCCCATATTTGGGGTTTTCCCCTTAAAAAATTTTTAAAAGGAAAAAGAGATTTTTGGGAAGGGTCCAGGAAAATTAAAAAAACCCAATTTCTTCATTAAAAAAAGGGGGGGGGAAGATTATCCCTAATCTACAATTATTTAAATATGTTCTTTTTTTTTTTTTAAAATTTAAATTTTTTTTTTAAAATTTTGGATCCCAAAAAAATTTTCTTTGAGGGGTTTTTGGCACTAAAAAAACCTAGCATATTTATGTAGATGAAGGAAGCCCCCAAAAAATTTGGAAAAAGGCACCCCCCCAAATCAGGTATAAAATTTGGGGAAAAAAGGGCGGGGGGGGTTTTTTTTTCTGCGGGATGAAAAAGGGGAGAGGGGGGCCTCCAGAGGGAGGGTGGCCAGGCTGGTCCCGGGACAAAAATGGCCCCCCTAAAACCTTGAAAAATGCCCTGACAAGGTGACTGGGAAGCTGTATTGGAAAAAATTTCCCCCAACCCCCCCCCCTTTAAAACCTCCCCCCTGTTGGGGAAAAAGGCCCCCCCCTCAAGTTTTCCCCCTTTTTTGAACAAAAAAATCAAAAAGGAGAATTAAAATGCCTCAAAAAATTTTTTAAAAAATGTGACCAGTTTTTCCCCCCCCTAAAATCATGGACTGCTCAAAAAATTCCCCCCAGGGTTGGAAACAACTGTCTTCATTGGGAACCGGGGTTCTGGCCATTTCGAGCCCTTTGGGGGAAAAATTACCCCCCCAGTTCTCTATGATTTTATTTTAAAAAAAGAAAAAATTTTTGGGGCGGGACGGATTTAAAAAATGTTAGGGGGGTTTTTTTAAAAGTTTTTTTAAAATTGTCAATTTAAAAAAAAATTTTTTTTTTGTTTCTTCTACATTTTTTAAAAATGTAAGTCACATTGATTGTCCCCCTTTTCAAAGTGTTTGTGTTTTGAAATTTTTTTGGGGTCAATTAGGGGGTTATCATCATTTTTTGTTTTAGTGCCCTGATACCAGAACCTTGGTATTAAAAATAGCTTGCAAGTACGGAAGAAAGGGAGCCCCCCCCTTTAAGCAGAAAAAGGGGGTAGGGGGGCCGGGGGGGATTTTGTAAGGGCCCCCTGGTTTTTTGGCTGGGGGGGGGGCCAAAAACCCCCCGAGGCCCCCAAGGGAGAAATGGGGGGTTTCCCCCAAAACCCCCCCCCGAAGGGGGGTTTTCCCAAGCATCTAGTCCCCTCCCCCACTTTGCAACCGGGGGCCCCCTAGGGTTTACAAAAAAAATTTAAAGGTTTTCCAGGGGAAACCCCCAATTAAGGCCCCTTTTCCCCCCCTTTTCCTTTTTTTCCCCCCCCTTTTTTTAAAACTCGGGTCTCCCTATTTTGGGGGGGGGGAAACACCCAATCCACCCCATCCCCATGAAAAAAACCCTTTGGAACCAAGGCTTTTTGTTTTTTTTGGGGGCCCCGGCCGGGCCTGCCGCCGCTGAACCCCCCGGGCCGGGGGAAAAGGGGGGGAAACCTTCCCCCCAAAAACAGACACAGGTCCCGGGGGGCCCCCCAAGCCCCCCCTCGCACCCCCGGGGCCCTCCCATGTCCCCGGGGTCTGCTGCCCCCCCCCCCCGGGTTTTTTTCCCCACAGGCCTAAATTTTTGCAGGTAAACACTTTAATTAATTAATTGCTAGCCCATTGTTTTAAAAATTTTGTTTGTGAAAAAAAAATTAAAAAAAAAAACCCTTTTTTTTAAAATTTTAAAAAAAAAAAAAATTTTTTGCTAATGTTTTGAATACACAAAAATAGATGGGGATTTAAAAAAAAAATAGATCCCCCTTTTCTTATTAAATTTTTTTGGAAAAGGGGGTTTTCAGTTTTAAAAAAAAAAGGAGCCATTAAAAGTGGGGAAAAATTTCCTTTTGGTTCATATTGTTCAAAACTTAGGGGTTTTGGGGAAAATTAAAAAGGGGGAAAGGAAAGGGGTTTTTTAAAGCACTTGCGTGTTTTGTCAAAATTTAAAAAAACCCCCCCTCTGGGAATTTTTTTAATGATACAAAAGGACTTATGAATTTCAAGAAGCTGTTTGCTTACATGATGTGATAGATCCCCCCCGTTTAAAACCCCCCAGGGTCTGAGGTCATTTTTTCTATTTGGTCAAGTTCGGGAAAGGGGTTTTTAAATGCTTGATCATCCCCCCCCTTTTTCCCCCGAAATATTTTATTCCAGCCCGTTGTGGAAAGTCAAGGGGGAAAAAAGTTTCGAAAAAGGGGACCCCCCAAAACCTTTTAAGTTTTTAAAACCCCCTTTTTTTTCTTGATAATGCATTTTCCGGGACAGGTAAGGAAGGCATTTTTGTCAAACCCCCCTTAATACACCCCTTTTTTGGGGTTTAAAAGGTTTTTTTTAAAAAAGGGGAAAAGGGGTTAAAAAAAAATTTTTTGGGGGGCCCCCCCGGGGAAAAAATTGTTTTTTGGGCCCCCAAGGGAAAAAGGGAAAAATGGATTGCATTAGGAATATGACTTTGGCAAACAAAGAATAATTTTTTTTGGGGGGAAATTTTTAAACCCCCTTTGGGTTTTAAAAAGGGGAAGAAGGCTTCAGCATGAAATTTTTTTGGGGGCTGGGGACGGGGGAAGGGGGCCCCTAAATTTTTTTTGGGGGTTCCCCTAAAAAAGTGTGGGGGGAAAATTTTCCCCTTAAATTTTTTTAAAATTATTGTTTTTTTTTTAAAAAAATTTGTGTTTATTGTCTGTTTTTTTTTTGGGGTTTTTTTGATTACTGTTTGCTCCCCCCTTCAACCTAGACCCCCTTAAAATAGGGGGCATGTAATTAAAAATTTAAAAGATAAAAAGGAGGAGGGATGTGAGGGGGGTTTTGGGGGGGAAAAAATTTTGGGGAAAAGGGGGGAAAACCCCTGTTTATAAAAAAAAAATATCCAATAAAAAAAAAAATTTGAACAAAGTTCAAAAAAAATCCCCCCTTAAAACCCCCCCCTTTAAAATAAAAAGACTTTGCATTTTTTTGGGGCCCCCGCTGGTGCATTTTTTTTCCCCAAAAAGGGGGAAAAAAACTTCTATTTTTATACCTAGTTTAAGCCTTAGGGGGTTTAGGACGATGAAGTCATGTTCCTCTCCCCCCCAACCCCCTCTCCCCCCCAAATTAAGTGTTTCAAAAAAAACTGTTATTCCATAAAATTTTAGGGGGTTGTGTGTGTGTGTTTTGTGTACACAAGCATGTTTTTGCTCACACACACATGGGGCACTGCAAGGGGGAAAAGGAAAAAAAATTTTAAAAATCAGGGTTTTCCTCTCACCACACCCCCCCTCAGTTTTTAAAAAAAGGGTCAATCCCTGCCCCCTGACGGGCCCAAAAAAAAAATTTGGGTGGTATCTTTTTTTTTTTTTTTTTTCCCACCCCGGGGGTTACATGGGGGGCCCCTGGGGGAACTTGCATTGGGGGAAAATTCCCCCAATAGTTTTTTTCCCCCAAATAGTTATAGGGCCCCCGGGGGTTTTTCCCTTTTTTTTCCTTTTTTGGTTTTTTTTTTTTTATTTTTTTTTTAAATTTTAACCCCCCTTTAATTTGAACGGGGAACCTTTTACATCATCCCCCGTTAGGACATGTTTTTTCCCCCCTTAGTATTATTTTTTGTGGTTTTTTTTGGGGAAATTTCCGGGGGGCCACCTTTTACTTTTAAAAAGGACCTAATTCCTGATTTGCCCCCTGCTGGGGAAGGGGGGGCCCCCCCCCTGGGTATTTTATAAAAAATACAAACAAAAACCTGCACGGGGAAAATTCTTCAAAAAGAATTTGTTTTCCCAGCAACAATTTGCGTTGTTTTCTTGAATTTTTCCCCCAAATTCCCTTAAAGTGCCCCCAGAAAGGAAAAATTTTTGTTTTTTTTTATTTTTGGGGTCTCCCACATTTTAAATTTTTTAAAAAAGGGGTTTTTAAATTTTTGGTTTTTTAATTTGGGGGGCAATTCTAATGGTTTAAAAGGAAAATTTGGGGGTTAATATAATAAATTTTAAATTTTAATTTAAACGGAAAAAAAAATTTTTAAATTTTTAAAAAGGGGGTTTTTTTAAGAACTAAAAAAATTTTTTTAAAAAGGTGGGGGGTAAGGGGGGATTTGGGAAAAAAAAAAACCCCAATGTGTTCCCCAAAAACCTTGTTTTTTTTTTTTTAAAATTTTTAAAAAGGGAAGGGGGGGAAAAGGAGTTTGGGGGGTTTGGGGAAAGGTTATTGTTAATGTAATCTTTGGGGTTTGGGGGTTTAAAAGGCAATTTTAAAAAGGAAGGGGGAGGACAAAATTTTTGGGAAAAGGAGATGAAAAAAAATTTTTAATGTTTTTGGGGTTTTTTATTGATTTAAATTTTTTTTTAATAAAAGAGAGAGGGCAAAAAACAATAACAAACCACCTCCGTAAAAAAACCATCTAAAAGGCCCCTTCCCCTCAATTTCATCAAATTGGAAAACCCTTTTTTATTCCGGGGAAAAATCTTACCATTGCCGGGGAAAAATTTTTATTTTTTTTCCCCACCTTCAAAGAGCATTTTGTTTTCATGATGAAGTCAAAAAAAGGGGAAATTTTTTAAAGTTATGCCCCTGTTTCCCCCGTAGAGCTTTTTTGGGAAAAAGTTTGACCCAAAAATTGGGGTTTAAAAAATTTTTTACCCCTTTTCCCCCTTTTTTGAATCTTTTGGGGGTATTTATGACCCCGGGTTATAAAAAAAAAGGGTTCAGATTTCAATTTTTTTTAAAAAACCCCTTTAGACAAACCAGTGCAAAAAAGGGAAAAATTTTAAAATACAAAAAACCCCTTTTTCCCTTTTTTTTTCCCCTTTCCCCTGCCCCGGGGGATGAGGTCCAGAGAAGACAAAGGGCCCAGAATATTATTTTAATTGAAAACAGGTTGTCTTGTTTTGGGGTTTTTTGGGGGAATAATGGGTGTCCCCTGTTTTTTTTCATTCACAAACAGGGGAAAGTATTATGTTGTATATATATGTTGGGGGGAGAACGGGGTTTCCCCTGTCTCCTTTGCCCCGGGCCTACCTTATATTTTGAGGCAATTCCCATTTGTCCCCCGAACTTACCAACTCTGAAATTTTTCCCCCCCCCCCTCCTCCCCCCTTTTCTCTCCTCTCTCTCTCTCCTTTCTTTTTTCTCTCAAACCCTTTTCTCTCCCCACACACGCAGGGATTTCAAGCAGGTACTTTTGTTGAAAGGTGCAGCGATTTTAATGCCACTTTTCCCCTATTGGTCTGAAAATTTCTTTCCCCTATAGTCATCACCCCGTGGGGGGGTTTTTGGAGGGGGAAAAGAAAAAGGGGAAAAAAGGGTTGGGGAAAAAAAGAGAAAAAAAGGAAGAGGAAAAATGAGGGGAGGCAGAGATGTGGGGCCCCTGTGGAGAAAAGATTTTCCCCAAAACTATAGCAGTAAAAGGAAATTTTGGTTTTAAAAACCCAGGTTGGGGTTTTGGGGTTTTTCACTTCTGATTGTTTTGGGGTCTTTTTTCTGTAAATTTTCCAAAAATTTTTAAGCTTTGTTTAAACTTTAAGAATTAGGTTTTCACCCCCTTACGGGCCCCCAAAAGGGGGGGGAAAGGTCGGGGGAATCCCCCGGGCCTTTTTGGGGGGGAAAAAAGTGTGGAAGTTTGGGCCCCGACCCCTTCTCATGCTGGCATTAGGGGGGGGCCCGGGGCCCCGGTGTTTTGCTGGGGGGGTTTTGCTGCAGCATGCACAGGCCTTGGTGGGAAAAAAATGGTGGTTGGTTTTTCAGAGCAGCTGCAGCTTAGATATTTGGGGCCCGACCCCGAGGCAATTTTTAAAAAAATTTTCTACAAATCATCCCGGGCCCCCAAAATTAAAAAATTTTTTTTTAACCCTTTTTTTTAAAATTTTTTTTAATTTTTACATTTAAAAGTTTTCCCCATTCCCACCCCCCCCTTTTTTTCCAAAACTCCACCCACCCCCCCTTTTTCTTGCTTACTGAGGGTATAAATACCCCCCCCCCCCAAAATTTTCCCCACTACCCTAAAAATTTCCTTTAAAAAACTGGGGGCAAAAAACCCCTTTTCATTACAAAGGGGGGCCCCCCCCCATTGATCCCAAATAAAAAACCCCCTTTATCTTAGCCCCTTCCCCCCAACTCCCCCTTTTGGGGTTTCCCCGTGGGGGGCCAAAAGTTTTTGGGGGGAAAAATCTGAAAACAAAAATTGGGGGCCGATTTGGCAGAGCTCCAGGAAAAGGGGTGTAACAGGCTCCTAAAAAACCCTTTGTGGTATCCACTAGCCCCCGGGTTTTTTTGGGTCTAAATTTTGGGGTGGATCCCCTTTATGGGGTAGTCAATGGGGGCCCCTTTCCCCTTATCTCTTTTCCCCTCTTTTTTCCCCGCATTTCCTTTAGAAGGAACAACCCCCGGGGTTAAAAATTTTTTTAAAAAAGGGGGGGGGGCCACTCCCTCAACACCCCAACCCCTAGTTTTGTTTTAAAAAGGGGCTTCCCTCCCCTTTTTTTGGGGGGTTTTTTTAGCAAAATTTTTTTCCTTTGGGGGCCCGGAAGGCTCTTTTTTTTCCTAAAAACTGGGACTTTTGGTTGCTCCCCCATTCCTATCTCCCATTGCACCCCCGCTTTTTAAATTTTTTTTGCCCCCTTTTCCCTTTCCCCCCTTCCCCCCTCCCTTTTATTCCCCCCTTTCCCCCCCCCCTCTTCTTTTCCTCCCGGTACCCCCCCCCTCTATTTCCCCCTTGTTTTAGGGGGTTCCCCCCCTTAAGGGGGCTGAAGTACCCCCTTTTTTTTGGGTTTTCCCTTTTTAAAATTATGGGGGGTATGGGTTTTTACTAGGGGGTATTTCATGTTCTTTGGTTTTAAAATCCCCCCTTTTCTGGGGTAATAAAATTTTTGTTTTTTGGGGGTGATTTCCCCCCAATCAAAAAAAGTTATTCTCTAGATACATCCATTTTCAAAAAATTTTTATTAAGTCTTTTTTTTTTAAAAAGGTTTATTTTGTATCCCATTGTGTAAATATCCCAAAATTTTCTGGGGGTTTTTCTCGTGACACTTCAGGTATTAAAAAAATTTTCGGCTATGAACATGTGGAGCAGGGGGCCCTTTTTACTTTTTTGGGCATCTTTGGGATATGTCAGGAGTGGTAAAAAGGGGAAACCCAGGTTTTTCTATGTCCGTGCCCCCGAGGAACCACCAGTATGTTTTCCCCGGGGGTTGTTTTAGTTGAAATTTCCCCTTTTGGGGAAGGGGGAAAAATTTTTCCCCTTTTTTCCCCTTATAACAGCACTTCGAAAACCTGAGTTTTTTATCTTACCCCTTCGTTTGGGGGGAAAAAGGAGAATTTTTAGGGTTTTTTTGATTGCTTTTCCCCCGAAAATTTTTGGGTTTTTAACCCTTTTTTTTGGGTTTCCCTTTGGGCTTTCCCGTATTTCCCCAGTTGGGAATTTTTTTTTTTCCCCGTGCCCCATTTTTTATTAGAAAAATTTTTTTACTTTTTTAGATGTTACCCCCTTTCCCCCCTTTTGGGCCCCCCCCCCCGGAAAAACCCCCAAAATTTCCCTATCCCTTTTGCTTCTCTGAAATGTCCTCCCCCAAACCCCCCCCAAACCCATTTCCCCCAAACCCCGAATTCCCCCCCACACGGGGTCCACCCCTTTATGAGCCCCAAAGGGCCCCTTTTTTCCCCCCCCTATGCTGACAGGACACATTCCCTCACACAATAATAGTGGAAAATCTAAAAAACCCCATTTCCCCCAAAACCCCCCAGATTAGGGGGAAAAAGAAAAAAAAAAAGGGACAAGGGGAAATTAAAAAAAAGCTTAAACCCCAAAAGGGTTTAAAAAAGATATCTATAAATATTTCATCCAAAAAAAAGAATATCCCTTTTTCCCCTTTGCCCCCCAAAGGTACCTTTTTCAAAAAAAGACCAAAAAAATTTGGGCCCCAAAACGGGGGCCCCCAAAAAAACAAAAAAATTTAAAAAATTCCTTGTTTTCCCATCAATTCCATGGATTAAGGCTGGTCTTTAATAATGACAAAAAAAAGGGGAAAAAAATCACATAAGGGGAAATAAAAAACCCTTCTACCCCAAAAAATTGGTCAAGGAAGAAAAAAAGGGGCAAAAAATTTTAAAAATTTTTTTAAAATTTTAAAAAGAAAATGGGGGGCCCCCTTATCCCAAAAAAATTGTGGAAAACCCCCCTGAAAGCCATCCCCAAGGGGAAAAAAATCATATTTCCCCAAGGCCTAAAAAAAGAAACTGGAGAGAGCATAAATTAACTTGACGCACACCTGAAATTCGGTCGAAAAACATGGTGCTGGGCTATGCAGAGCAGCTGCAGCTTAGATAGTTGGCCTGAGCCAGAGGCAATTTTTAATAATTACTACAACACATCCCCGTCCCCAAATTAACAATTTTTTTAACCTTTTTATTAGATTTTTATTTATTTACAGTTCAAATGTTATCCCCATTCCCATTTCCCCTCTGAAACTCCCTACCCATCCCCCCTTACTCTGCTTATAGAGGGTATTCAGATACCCACCCACACAATCTTCCTCACTACCTAGCATTTCCTTTACACTGGAGCATAAGCCTTTACTTACTAAGGGCCTCCCCTCCCTTTGATGCCAATAAGAACCCTTCATCTTCATTCCTTCCCCTAACTCCTCCATTGGGTTCCTGTGGTCAGTCCAATGATTGGCTGAAAGCATCTGCATCAGTATTGGTCAGATTCTGGCAGAGCCTCTCAGGAGACAGCTGTAACAGGCTCCTGTCAGCAAGCCCTTTGTGGTATCCACAATAGTGTCTGGGTTTGGTGTCCTGAATGTGGGATGGATACCTTGATGGGGTAGTCCACTGGAGAGCTTTCCTTCAGTCTCTGTTCCACTTTTTTGCTCCTGCATTTCCTTTAGACAGGAACAACTCTGGGTTAAAATTTTTAGAAATGGGTGGGTGGCCACATCCCTCAACATGCCTAACCTCTAGTTATGATTTCAATAGGTCTTCCCTCACCTTTGTGGGATATTTCAGCTAATGTCTTCCTGGGGTCCTGGAAGGCTCTTGCTTTCCTCACATCTGGGACTTTCTGGTTGCTGCCCCCAGTTCCTCATCTCCCATTGCTACACAGCTCTGTTTAATTTCCTGACCCTCTGTACATCTCCTCCATCTCCTCCCATACCTGATTCTTCCCCTCTTTTCCCCCTCACCCCTTCTTTTTTCCTCCCAGGTACCTCCCACCCTCTACTTCCCTTGATTATATTGTTCCCCCATCTAACTAGGACTGAAGTATCCATTATTTGGTCTTCCTTTGAACTTCATGTGGTCTATGGGTTGTACTATGGATATTTTCATGTTCTTTGCCTAATATCCACTTATCAGGAGTACATACAATGTGTTTCTTTTGTGACTGAGTTACCTCACTCAAATGTTATTCTCTAGATACATCCATTTGTCATGAATTTCATTAAGTCATTGTTTTTAATAGTTAGTAGTATCCCATTGTGTAAATATACCACATTTTCTGGTCCATTTCTCTGTTGACACCTTCAGCTATTATAATATAGCTGCTATGAACATAGTGGAGCATGGTCCTTATTACATGTTGAGCATCTTTGGGTATAGCTCAGGAGTGGTATAGCTGGATCCTCAGGTAGTACTATGTCCAGTGTCCCTGAGGAACCACCAGTACTGCTTTCCAGAGTGGTTGTTTTAGCTTGCAATCCCATCAGCAATGGAAGAATATTCCTCTTTCTCTACATTATCAACAGCATCTCTGTAACCTGAGTTTTTTATCTTAGCCATTCTGATGGGTATAAGTAGAAATATCAGGTTGTTTTGATTCGCATTTCCCTGATAACTAGATGTTGAACTTTTTTTAGGTGCTTCTTGGTCATTCAGTATTCCTCAGTTGAGAATTTTTTCGTTAGCTCTGTGCCCCCATTTTTTATTAGATAATTTATTTACATTTCAGATGTTATCCCCTTACCCCATTTTGCCCCCCTGCCCAGGAACCCCCTATTCCATCATCCCTCTTCCTGCTTCTCTGAGAATGTGCCTCCACCTACCCCCCAATCCCATCTTCCCAACCTCGAATTACCCCACACACTGGGTCCAGCCTTCATGAGACCAAGGATCTCCTCTCCCACCTATGCCTGACAGGACACATTGCACCTCACACAATAATAGTGGAAAATCTCAACAACCCCACTCTCAGCAACGACAGATTATGGAAACAGAAACTAAACAGGGACACACTGAAATTAACAGAAGCTATGAACCAAATGGATTTAACAGATATCTATAGAATATTTCATCCTAAAACAAAAGAATATACCTTTTCTTAGCACCTCATGGTACCTTCTTCAAAATAGACCATATAATTGGTCACAAAACTGGCCTCAACAGAAACAAAAAGATTGAAATAATTCCTTGCATCCTATCAGATTACCATGGATTAAGGCTGGTCTTTAATAATGACAAAACAAAGGAAAACTCACATACAGTGTGGAAACTGAACAACGTTCAAACTCATGATGACTTGGTCAAGGAAGAAATAAAGAAAGAAATTAAAGACTTTTTAGAATTTAATGAAAATGAGGACACATTATACCAAAACTTGTGGTACTCCATGAAAGCAGTGCTAAGAGGAAAACTCATAGTTCTAAGTGCCTACAAAAAGAAACTGGAGAGAGCATATATTAACTTGACAGCACACCTGAAATCTCAAGAACAAAAAAAAGCAAATACACCCAAGAATAGTAGATGGCAGGAAACAATCAAACTCATGGCTGTACCATATTTTTAATAGGGTTATTTGATTCTCTGGATTCTAACATCTTGAGTTCTTTGTATATATTAGATATTAGCCCTCTATCAGATGTAGGGCTGGTATAGATCTTTTCTAAGTGTGCACATTGCTGTTTTGTCCTACTGACAGTGTCCTTTGCCTTAGAGATTTTTTTCAGTTTTGAGGTCCCATTTATCAATTCTTGATCCTATAATATAAGCCATTGTGTTCTCTTAAGGAAAATTTCCCCTGTGCCCAAGTGTTCAAGGCTCTAACCCACTTTCTCTTCAATTCGCTTCAGTGTACCTGGTTTTATATGAAGGTCCTTGATTCTCTTAGACTTGAGATTTCTAGAAGGATGTAAGAATGGGTTGCATTCTTTGCATTCTTCTACATGTTGACCTCAGTTGAAGCAGCACCATTTGTCTAAAATGTTGTCTTTTTACCACTGGATGGTTTTAGCCCCTTTGTCAAAGATCAAGTGACCATATGTGAGTTTATTTTAGGGTCTTCAATTCTTTTCTATTGACCTACCTGCCTGTCTCTGTACCAACACCATGCAGCTTTTATCATGATTGCTCTGTAGTACAACTTGAGGTCAGGGATAGTGATTCCCCTCAGATGTTCTTTTATTGTTGAGTATAGTTTTCACTGTCCTGTGTTTTGGTTATTCCAAATGAATTTGCAAATTGCTCTTTCTTACTCTATGAAGAATTGAGATTGAATATGATGGGGATTGCATTGAATCTATATATCGCTTTTGGCAAGATGAGCATTTTTACTATATTAATCCTGTTAATTCATGAGCATGGGAGATCTTTCCATCTTCTGAGGTCTTCTTCAATTGCTTCTCTCAGAGATTTGAAGTTCTTATACAGATCTCTCACTTTTTGGTTAGAGTCACATCTAGATATTTTATTTTGCTTATGACTATTGTGAAGGGTGTCATTTCCCTAACTTCATTCTTAGCCTCAAAATTTTTTTGAGTATAGAAAGGCTACTGATTTGTTTGAGTTAATTTTATATCCCACCACTTTGCTGAAGTTGTTTATCAACTGCAGGAGTTCTCTGGTGGAATTTTTGGGGTCACATAAGTATGCTATCATATCATCTGCAAATAATGATATTTTGACTTCTTCTTTTCCATTTTGTATCCCTTTGACTTCCTTTTGTTTTCTAATTGCTTTAGCTAGAACTTCAAGTACTATATTGAATAGATAGGGAGAGAGTGGGCAACCTTGTTCTAGTCCCTGATTTTAGGGGGATTGCATAAACATTCTCTTCATTTAGTTTAATGTTGGTTACTGGTTTGCTGTATATTGCTTTTACTATGTTTAAGTATGGGGCTCGAATTTCTGATCTTTCCAAGTCTTTTAACATGAAGGGAGACTAACAGACTGGATGTATAAACAGAATGCAAACATTTTGCTGCATACAAGAAACACATTTTATGTGACAAAAAACAGACACTACCTCAGAATAAAAGGCTGGAAAAACATTTTCCAAGCAAATGGTCCCGAGAAACAAGCTGGAGTAGCCATACTAATATCAAATAAAAATCAACTTTCAACAAAATGTTACCAAAAAAGATAAGGAAGGAAACGTGATATACATCAAATGAAAAAATCAAGGTAAACACTCAATTCTGAACATCTATGCTCTAAATGCAAGGGCACCTACATTCATAAAGAAATTTTTACTAAAGCTTAAAGCACACAATAAAAGTAGAAGACTTCAGCACCCCACACTCATCACTGGTTAGATCATGGAAACAGAAATGAAACAGAGAGACACTGAAACTAACAGAACTTATGAACCAAATGAATTTAACAGATATCTATAGAACATTTCATCCTAAAACAAAAGAATATACCTTTTTCTCAGAACCTCATTGTACCTTATAAAAAAAAAAAATGGCCATATAATCAGTCACAAATCAGGCCTCAAGTGATAAAAGAAGATTGACATAATCCTATGCATCCTATCAGATCACCAGGGAATAAGGATGGTCTTCAATAAAAACAACAGAAGGCCCACATACACATGCAAGCTAAACAATGCTCTACTTAATGATAACTTGGTCAAGGAAGAAATGAAGAAAGAAATTAAAGACTTTTTACAATTTAATGAAAATGAAGGCACAACATACCCAAACTTATGGGATACAATGAAAGCAGTGCTAAGAGGAAAACTCATAGCTCTGAGTAACTCCAAAAAGAAACTGGGAAAGCATACACTAGCAGCTAGATAGCACATCTGAAATCTCTAGAACAAAAAGAAGCAAATATACCCAAGAGGAGTATACAACAAGAAATAATCAAGCTCAGGGCTGAAATCAACCAAATAGAAACAAAATAACTATACAAAGAATCAACAAAACTGGAAGCTGGTTCCTTGAGAAAATCAGCAACATAGATAAATCCTTAGCCAGCCTTATTAGAGGGCACAGAGACACTATCCAAATTAACAAAATCAGAAATGAAAAGGGAGATATAACAAACAATAGAAACTGAGGAAATTAAAAAATTAGTCAGATCCTCTTACACAAAAGTCTATACTTTGGGGTCTAGGGAACTAGCAGGCACCCAAAGCCCGCCCCTCCGGACTATAACTTCCCGTGCGCCCGGACCCTGGTCCTTTGGCCTGCAGCGGGCCCCCTGCTGGTCTGCTCCTGTGGAAACACAGGATCCTGAGTCATCCTAGGGGACCCACTGCACACAGAGCGGAGGGTAAGTCACCTTGCCCACTAACCCAAGGCCCGGAGTTACAACCGGGAGCCAGGTGGGGTTTAAGGAACTAGCAGGCACCCAAAGCCCGCCCCTCCGGACTATAACTTCCCGTGCGCCCGGACCCTGGTCCTTGGCCTGCGGCGGGCCCGTTGCTGGTCTGCCCCTGTGCAAACACAGGATTCTGAGTCATCCTAGGGGGACCCACTGCACACAGAGCGGAGGGTAAGTCACCTTGCCCACTAGCCCAAGGCCCGGAGCTACAGCTGGGAGCCAGGTGGGGTTTAGGGAACTAGCAGGCACCCAAAGCCCACCCCTCCGGACTATAACTTCCCGTGCACCCAGACCCTGGTCCTTTGGCCTGCGGCAGGCCCCTTGCTGGTCTGCCCCTGTGCAAACACAGGATTCTGAGTCATCCTAGGGGACCCACTGCACACAGAGCGGAGGGTAAGTCACCTTGCCCACTAGCCCAAGGCCCGGAGTTACAACCAGGAGCCAGGGGGGGTTTAGGGAACTAGCAGGCACCCAAAAGCCCGCCCCTCTGGACTATAACTTCCCGTGCGCCCGGACCCTGGTTCTTGGACCTGGGGCGGCCCGTTGCTGGTCTGCTCCTGTGGGAACACAGGATCCTGAGATATCCTAGTGGGACCCACTGCACACAGAGCAGAGGGTAAGTCACCTTGCCCACTAGCCTAAAACCCAGAGTTATAACCGGGAGCCAGGTGGGGTTTAAGGAAATAGCAGGCACCCAAAACCAGCCCCTCCGGACTATAACTTCCCGTGCGCCCGGACCCTGGTCCTTTGGCCTGGGGCGGGCCCGTTGCTGGTCTGCTCCTGTGGAAACACAGGATCCTCAGACATCCTAGGGGGACCCACTGCACACAGAGCACAGGTCCCTCAGCTGGTCTGCTCTGGTGGAAACACCTGATCCTGAGACAACCTAGAGGACATACTGCATCCAGTGCAGAGGACAAGTAGTTGGTCTGCGCCTCTGGAAACATCGAATCCTGAGACATCCTAGAAGACCTATTACATCCAGAGCAGAAGAAGCTTAGGATCACAGGAACACAGAGACATCTGGAATCCGAGGAGATCTGACACAAGCAAGATAACTGGAAAGACAGACTCCAGTCAGACACAGTGAGCACAGGTAACACTAGAGTCAACCAGATGGCGAAAGGCTAGCGAAAGAACACAAGCAACAGAAACCAAAGTTACCTGACATCATCAGAACCCAGTTCTCCCACCATAGCAAGCCCTGGATATTCCATCACACAGGAAAAACAGGACTCAGAATTAAAATCACTTCTCATGATGATGATGGAGGATTTTAAGAAGGACATAAGTAACTCCCTTAAAGTAATACAGGAGAACACAGATAAACAGGTAGAAGCCCTCAAAGAGGAAACACAAAAATCCCTTAAAGAATTGAAAGAGAACACAGGTAAACAGGTAGAAGCCCTTAAAGAGGAAACACAAAAATCCTTTAAAGAATTTCAAGAAAACACAACAAAACAGGTGAAGGAATTGAACAAAACCATCCAGGATCTAAAACTGGAAATAGAAACAATAAAGAAATCTCAAAGGGAGACTACTGTGGAGATAGAAAACATAGGAAAGAGATCAGGAGTCATAGATGCAAGCATCACCAACAGAATACAAGAGATAGAAGAGATAATCTCATGCACGGAAGATACCATGGAAAACCTCGACACAACAGTCAAAGAAAATGCAAAATGCAAAAAGCTCCTAACACAGAACATTCAGGAAATCCAAGATGCAATGAGAAGACCAAACCTAAGGATAATAGGTATAGATGAGAGTGAAGATTCCCAATCTAAAGGGCCAGTAAATATCTTCAACAAAATTATAGAGGAAAATTTCCCCAACCTAAAGTACAAGACACCCATAAACATACAAGAAGCCTACAGAACACCAAACAGACTAGACCAGAAAAGAAATACCTCCCGTCACATAATAATCAAAACACCAAATGCACAAAACAAAGAAAAAATACTAAAAGCAGTAAGGGAAAAAGGTCAAGTAACATATAAAGGCAGACCTATAAGAATTACAGCAGACTTTTCACCAGAGACTATAAAAGCCAGAAGATCCTGGTCTGATATCATACAGACCCTAAGGGAACACAACTGCCACCCAGACTGCTATACCCAGCAAAACTCTCAATCACTATAGATGGAGAAACCAAGATATTCCATGACAAAACCAAATTTGCACAATATCTTCCCACAAACCCAGCACTTCAAAGGATAATTGATGGAAAACGCCAACACAAGGAAGGAAACTACAACCTAGAAGAAACATGGAAGTAATCGTCCAACAACCTCCCCCCCAAAAAAAGGTAGCTACACAAACATAATTCCACCTCTAATAACAAAAATAACAGGAAGCAACAATCACTTTTTCCTTAATATCCCTTAACATCAATGGACTCAATTCTCCAATAAAAAGACGTAGACATCAGACTGGATACATAAACAGGACCCAGAATTTTGTTGCATACAAGAAACACACCTCAGTGACAAAGACAGACATTACCTCAGAGTAAAAGGCTGGAAAACAATTTTCCAAGCAAAATGGTCCCAAGAAACAAGCTGGAGTAGCCATTCTAATATCAAATAAAATCGACTTTCAACCAAAAGTAATCAAAAAAGATAAGGAAGGACACTTCATACTCATCAAAGGAAAAATCTACCAAGATGAACTCTCATTCTGAACATTTACGCTCCAAATGCAAGGGCACCTACATACATAAAAGAAACTTTACTAAAGCTCAAAGCACACATTGCACCTCACACAATAATAGTGGGGGATTTTAACACCCGCTCTCTCCAATGGACAGATCGTGGAAACAGAAACTAAACAAAGACACATGAAATTAACAGAAGTTATGGACCAAATGGATTTAACAGATATCTATAGAATATTTCATCCTAAAGTTAAAGAATACACCATTTCTCAGCACCTCATGGTACCTTCTCCAAATAGACCATATAATTGGTCACAAAACAGTCCTCAACAGATACAAAAGATTGAAATAATCCCCTGCATTCTATCAGATCACCACGGACTAAGGCTGGTCTTTAATAATGACAGAACCAAGGGAAACCCACATCCATGTGGAAACGAACATGTTCTACTCAATGATGACTTTGTCAAGGAAGAAATAAAGAAAGAAATTAAAGACTTTCTAGAATTTAATGAAAATGAGGAAACATCATACCAGAACTTGTGGGACTCCATGAAAGCAGTGCTAAGAGGAAAACTCATAGCTCTAAATGCCTACAAAAAGAAATGGAGAGAGCACACATTAACAACTTGACCAGCACACCTGAAAGCTCTAGAACAAAAAGAAGCAAATATACCCAAGAGGAGTAGGCGTCAGGAAATAATCAAACTCAGGGCTGGAATCAACCAAGTAGAACAGAAAGAAACTATACAAAATATCAACAAAACCAAGAGTTGGTTTTTTGAAAAATCAACAAGATCGATAAACCCTTAGCCAGATTAACCAGAGGGCACAGAGACAGTACCCAAATTAATAAAATCAGATCTGAAAAGGGAGACATAACAACAGAAATTGAGGAAATCCAAAAAATTATCAGATCCTACTACAAAGGCCTATACTCAACAAAACTGGAAAATCTGGATGAAATGGACAATTTTTCTAGACAGATACCAGTACCAAAGTTAAATGAGGAGCAAATAAACCATCTAAACAGTCCCATAACCCCTAAAGAAATAGCAGCAGTCATTAAAAGTCCTCCCCACCAAAAAAAAGCCCAGGACCAGATGGTTTTAGTGGAGAATTCATCAGACCTTCAAGGAAGACCTAATACCAATTCTCTTCAAACTATTCCACAAAAAGAAACGGAAGGAACACTAACCCAATTCATTCTATGAAGCTACAATCACACTCATACCTAAACCTCACAAAGACCCAACAAAGAAAGAGAACTTCAGACCAATCTCTCTTATGAATATTGATGCAAAAATACTCAATAAAATTCTACCAAACCGAATCCAAGAACACATCAAAACAATCATTCATCATGATCAAGTGGGCTTTATCCCAGGAATGCAGGGATGGTTCAATATTCGGAAATCCATCAATGTAATCCACTATATAAACAAACTCAAAGAAAAAAAACCACATGATCATCTCATTAGATGCTGAGAAAGCATTTGACAAAATCCAACATCCCTTCATGGTAAAAGTCTTGGAAAGATCAGGAATTCAAGGCCCATACCTAAACATAGTAAAAGCAATATACAGCAAACCAGTAGCCAACATCAAACTAAATGGAGAGAAACTTGAAGCATTCCCACTAAGATCAGGGACTAGACAAGGCTGCCCACTCTCTCCCTACCTATTCAATATAGTACTGGAAGTCCTAGCCAGAGCAATTAGACAACAAAAAGAAGTCAAAGGAATACAAATAGGAAAGGAAGAAGTCAAAATATCACTATTTGCAGATGATATGATAGTATACTTAAGTGACCCCAAAAACTCCACCAGAGAACTCCTAAACCTGATAAACGACTTCAGCAAGGTGGCAGGTTATAAAATCAACTCGAACAAATCAGTAGCCTTCCTCTACATGAAAGATAAACAGGCTGAAAAAGAAATTAGGGAAATGACACCCTCACAATAGTCACAAATAATATAAAATACCTCGGGGTGAATCTAACCAAGCAAGTGAAAGATCTGTATGACAAGAACTTCAAGTCTCTGAAGAAAGAAATTGAAGAAGATCTCAGGAAATGGAAAGATCTCCCATGCTCATGGATTGGCAGGATTAATATAGTAAAAAATGGCCATCTTGCCAAAAGCAATCTACAGATTCAATGCAATCCCCATTAAAATACCAACTCAATTCTTTACGGAACTTGAAAGAGAAATTCTGAAATTTATTTGGAACAACAAAAAACCCAGGATAGCGAAAACCATCCTCAACAATAAAAGAACTTCTGGAGGAATCGCCATCCCTGACATCAAGCTGTACTACAAAGCAATAGTGATAAAAACGGCCTGGTATTGATACAGAGATAGGCAGGAAGATCAGTGGAATAGAGTTGAAGACCCAGAAATGAACCCACAGAACTATGGTCATTTAATCTTTGACAAAGGAGCTAAAACTATCCAGTGGAACAAGGACAGCATTTTCAACAAATGGTGCTGGTTCAACTGGAGGACAACATGCAGAAAATGCAAATCGATCCTTTCCTATCTCCTCGTACAAAGCTCAGTCCAAGTGGATAAAGGACCTTCACATAAAACCAGACACACTGAAACTAATAAGAAGAGAAAGTGGGGAAGACCCTCGAATACCTAGGCACAGGGGAAAAGTTCCTGAATAGAACACCAATGGCCTATGCTCTAAGATCAAGAATTGACAAATGGGACTTCATAAAATTGCAAAGTTTCTGTAAGGCAAAGGACACTGTCAATAGGACAAAACGGCAACCAACAGATTGGGAAAAGATCTTTACCAATCCCACATCCGATAGAGGACTAATATCCAATATATACAAAGAACTCAAGAAATTAGACTCTAGACAACCAAATAACCCTATTAAAAATGGAGTAAGGAGCTAAACAAAGAATCTCAATTGAGGAAATCCGAATGGCCGAGAAGCACCTAAAGAAATGTTCAGCATCCTTGGTCATCAGGGAAATGCAAATCAAAACAACCCTGAGATTCCACTTCACACAGTCAGAATGGCTAAAATAAAAAACTCAGGTGATAGCAGATGCTGGCGAGGATGTGGAGAAAGAGGAACACTCCTCCATTGTTGGTGGGATTGCAAAATGGTGCAACCACTATGGAAAACAGTCTGGCGGTTCCTCAGAAAATTGGACATATCACTACCTGAGGACCCAGCTATACCACTCCTGGGTATATATCCAGAAGATGCTCTAACACATAACAAGGAAATATGCTCCACTATGTTTATAGCAGCTTTATTTATAATAGCCAGAAACTGGAAAGAACCCAGATGCCCTTCAACAGAGGAATGGATACAAAAAATGTGGTACATTTATACAATGGAATATTACTCAGCTATTAAAAACAATGAATTTGATAAATTCATATATAAATGGATGGAACTAGAAAATATCATCCTGAGTGAAGTAACCCAATCACAAAAGAACATACATGGTATTCACTCACTGATTATTGGATTTTAGCCCAGAAGCCTGAAATACCCAAGATTCAACTCACAGACCACATAAAGCTCATGAAGAATGATGACCAAATAGGGGAGCCTTCAGTCCTTCTTAGAAGGAGTAACAAAATACTCAAGGGTGCAAATATGGAGACACAGTGCAGGACAGAAACTGAAGGAGGGACCGTCTACAGACTATTCCACCTAGATATCCATCCTATGTGCAGTCACCAAAGGTAGAGGTTGATGTGGATGGCAGGATGTACACGCTGACAGGAGCCTGATATAGCTGTCTCCTTAGAGGTCTGCAAGAGTCTGACATACTCAGAGGCAGATGCTCACAGCTAACCATTAAACTGAGCATGGAGTTCCCAATGGAGAAGATAGAGTGAAGGCTGAAGGAGTTGAGAGGATTCGCGACACCATGAGGAAAGCAACAATCCCAACCAACCAGACCCCCAGGGTCTAAGCCACCAGCCTGGGAGTGCTTAGGGAGGGACTCAAGGCTCCAGCTATATAGGCAAGGGAGCTATATATAAGTGGGAGAAGAGATCCTTGGACCCATGAAGGCTGGACGTAGTGGGGGGGATACTCGAGGGTGGGGAGGTGAGGTACAGGGGAGGGTGGGTGGGGGTACACCAACATGGAGGCGGGAAGAGGGGGGAAGGGATAGTGAGTTCCTGGGAGGGAGGGGGGGAAATGGGGTAAGGAGAGAACATCTGAAATGTAAAAAATAAAAAATTTTTCAATAAAAAAAAAAAAAAGTCTATACTTATCAAAACTGGAAAATATCAATGAAATGGACAATTTTCTAGACAGATACCAGGTACCAAAGTTAAATCAGGAGCAGATAAACCATCTAAAGAGTCCATAATCCCTAAAGAAATAGAAACAGTCTTAAGTCTGCCAACCAAAAAAAACCAAAAAACAAAAAACAAAAAACAAAAAACAAAACAACAACAACAAAACAAACAAACCAGCCCAGGACCACATGAGTTTAGTGTATAATTCTATTAGACCTTCAAAGAAGACTTAATACCAATACTTTCAAACTATTCCATAAAATAGAAACAGAAGGAACACTACCCAATTCATTCTATGAAGCCACAGTTACACTGATACCAAAACCATACAAAGAGCCAACAGAAAATAACTTCACACCAATTTCCCTTATGAATATTGTTACAAAATTATTCATTCTTGCAATCCAAATCCAAGAACACATCAAAATAATCATCCATCAAGATCAAATAGACTTCATCCCAGGGATGCAGGGATGGTTCAATATAATGATATCTATTAAGGTATCCACTATATAAATAAACTCAAAGAAAAAAAACACATGGTCATTTCATTAGATGCTGAAAAAGCATTTAACAAAATTCAACATCTCTTCATGTTAAACATCTTGGAAAGATCAGGAATTCAAGGCTAAATTCTTAACTAAAGAATATTCTTGTCTTTGAAAAGACTTCATGTCCAAAATCAATGTATGTGCAATGACTAAAGAGAATGTTCACCTAAAGAGACACTTTTACCCAGTAATTTATGACAGATGTCACCATAAACAACACAGAACACTGAGGACCCCTAAATAAAATGCAATTAAAATGATTCCAGCTATATTTTTAAGGGAAAATATTGTCAAAGAAAATATCTTTTGGCCTTGTAATGGGTGGGTGAATGTGCCATGGGTACAGAGCAGGCTCCAAGAACTAGTTTAGAAAATCTTGCCAGGACTGTTATAGTTCCTGATGTTGAAGCATATATAGCTGCTGATAAGATCCTCTATGTTCCTCAGTTTCTCCCTCTCTCTCTTCATCTTCTTCCAAATTACCATGAGGTCATCCTGTTTTCTCAGTCACTTACTCCCTACTGTTATGTTTCATTCAGACTTGCCAATGGAGCCAATCATCACAGACTTAATATTAAGAAACTTTCTTAATATTTTTTGTTTGTTTACTATGCTGGTTTAAATATGCTTGGCCCATGGAAAGTGACACTATTAGGAGGTATGGTCTTGTTGGAGGAATTGTGTCACTGTAGGGGTAAGCTTTGAGGGTCTATGCTTAGGTTGCTTCCCAGTTCAGGAGAGTCCTTCTTCTTGGCTACCTTCAGAAGATAGTCTCCTGCTGCCCACCTGTGGATCAAGATATAGAAGTCTCAGCTCCTTCTCCAGCATCCTGTCTGCCTAAATGCTTCTATGCTTTTCTCCATGAGGATAATGGATTAAACCCCTGAAACTATAAGTCATCCCTAACTAAATGTTTTCTTGTATAAGATTTACCTTTGTCATGTCTCTTCACAGCAATAAAACCCTAACTAAGATGTTTGGGGAGTTTAATATATGTATACAACCCCATGTTTCTCCCTTCCGGCTTCATTCATCTCCAACATGTCTCCCAGCCAACTATAGGTCTTATTTGCTTAATGAACCACTAACTCCATTTAGTGTTCTCCATAAGTAAATGCATGCCGAGCCATCTTTGGAGATGGTAATTCTATCAGTGACCACATATTCAAAGGAAAATTTGTCCTTGTCCACTGTAAACTACTATCAACCAACAGCTCCTTGGTTTGGAAAAGGCCTGGAGATCATCTGCCCCATCTATGCCAAAATTTTGACTGGCTGGCTCTTTTGTAGTTAACCATAAATACTGTGAGCTCATGAGTGTGATAGCCCTGTCATGTATATATGCTCATGACTGTGATAGCTCTGTCATGTATGTAAGTTGACAACTGAGATATCCCTGTCATGCATGTGTGCTGGCAACTGGGATAGCCCCGTTATATGTGTGAGCTCATGACTATGATAGAACATTCATGCATAGAAAGAAGCATTTCTCAACACTCATCCCCATCCTCTGGTTCCTATATTCTTTCAGCCTCCCCTTTCACAGGACCAGAGAAGTGTATTAATACAGATTTCCTAATAAGTGCTAAATACTGAGTCCCTTATTCTTAGTACTTGACTATGTCTGCATCTCTCAATTAACTGATACCCACAGCAAGAATATATATAAGCTTCTGTGTTAACAGATGAAAGTGTCCTGAACAAGAAAATTCATAGAGACTGAGAATCAATTTTATTTAGGGTGTAAATAATACTTTTGATTATGGAGGAACTATGTGTATAAAGAGAGACAATCCTGATTACACTGGAGAAAATCTATCACTTTAGCTGTGGGATTCCCCCAAGTGTACTTTGGTGAGATTCTTCATGTTTATTTGCAGGAGTATTCGTAAAGTTTTATATTCTCACAGAGTTACAGGTCATACACACAAACACACTTTCACACACAAACAAATTCATTAAAACCTCAAAATCAAAAGCCGTACTATACAAGCCAGAAACTGGTAAGGCCAAAAAAATTGTCCATAATTAGAAATACAAAATAAAGAATCTCCAAAAGTGCATTAGTGTTAATTTTCTATCTACTGCCTGGCATGGAGCCTACCCTGAAGTTGGTTTGTATACTGGAAAATACTTCCTTGGAGAAAATAATTTTTTCTTCCATGAGTGGTTGTCACCTGAAGTTAATTTTGGGTTGATGGTGTGAGATCATGTCTACTTCCTCACCTGAGCACTAGGAATCCATTTGGCTTGGACGCATCCAAGCACTGTGTATGCTGACACTGTCTCTGTGAGTTCATGGGTACATCAGTCCTGTTCTGTATAGAAGATACACTTTCCTTGGTATCATCTATCTCACTGGCTCTTAATTCTTTCAATATCCTCTTCCACATAATTCTCTGTGCTCTGTGGGTGATGGATTAGGAAGTCCCACTTAGGACAAGATCTCTCATATTCTGTACATTGTCCAGTTATAGGTCTCTGCATTAGTTCCCATCTGCTACATGAGAAAGCATCTCTAATGGCTTAATGAGACACTAATGGGTGGGTATAGCAGAATGTTATCAAGAGACATTTTATTGCTATCATCTTTAACAGAACAGATTTTTCCTTAAGTCTATTGTCTGTCTAGTCTCAGATTCTTGGTCATACATGCAGTGTGAGTCACAGACTCCAACTCATGGAATGGGCTTCAAATCCAATCAAATACTGCTTGGTTATTCTCACAATGTTTTTGCCATTGTATCATGCAGAAATGTAAACATTGTAGATCAATGGTTTTATAGCTGGTTGATGTTTAGATTTTCCTCTGGTAGCATCCTTCTAGTATCAAGCAAGAACACCTTTTTTGAACCACTGAATATTATATTTTAGAGTATATTATTTTTCAATATTTGTGAATTTCCTAATTTTCTCTGTTATGATTCACAGTTATCAAAATGGGAACATCCTCTTGGGAACCCTACCACTCTAACATTTTATAAAAAATCCCTGAGATGACTTTCTTTAATGCTGTTTATGATTTATGGTATTCTTTTAAAAACTTGCCACTACTTCTGAAAACCCAGAGATGTTCCATGCCTCCAAAATTTGAGGAATGTGAAGAATAGTACAGGAGAAAAAGAAAGTACAGCAAACAGACAAAATTGCAGAGGCAGTTCACATTTGCCTTTAAAAACTCTAAAGAAAAGACCTCCACCAAGAGTATTCCTGAAATCTTTGCTTAGGCTCTAGGCTACTGGCTGAACAGTCATGTCATACATCACCCTCCACAAAGCAAAGTCAGTGGGTACTTCTGCATATTTAAAGTGATAGAGGAAACACATTTGTACTCCTAAACTCTCACCCTGTTGAGTCCTGTTATGGTCTCTCTCTTGTATAAAGACTATAGTCTGACATTGTAATAAATCATATTTTTCAAGAAATAGTGGTCAAGAGAGAAACAGCATGTCAGAGATAGACTTTCTTAACTCTTGTAGTATGAAACCAGGAATGATAACAGAGAAAATTAGGAAACTCACAAATATTTCAAAATTAATATACTCTAAAATATAATATTCAGTGTTTCAAAGAAAGTGTTCTTTCATGGTACTAGAAGGATGCTACCAGAGGAGAAAGGTAAACTTTAACCCGGCTATAAACCCTTTGATCGACAATGTTCACATATCTACATGATACATTGGCAAAAGCAATGTAAGAGTAACCAAGCAGTATTTGACTGGATTTGAGCCACATTCCATGAGTTGGAGTCTGTGACTCACACTGCATGTGTGACCAAGAATCTGAGACTAGACAGATAATAGACCTAAGGGAAAATCTATTCCTTTAAAGGAGATAGCAATAAAATGTTCCTTAGTAAATTCTGCTATACTCATCAGTCAGTGTCTAAGTCAGCCATCATCAGAGATGCTTTCTCATGTAGCAGATGGGAACTAATGCAGAGTCAGTCCTACAACTGGAGAATATGCAGAAAGTAAAAAATCTTGGTATGCACAGTCCTAAATGTGATGTCCTATTCCATCAAATCCCTACGTACAGGGCAAAGAGAATTATGTGGAACAGGATGCCGAAAGAATGTAAGAGCCTATGATAGTGGATGATACCATGGAAAGGAAATCTACAACAGGACTGATGCACACATGAATTCACAGAGACTGTGTAAGCACACACAGGGCCTGGATGGGTCTAAGCCAAATGGATTCCCAGTGCTGAGGTGGGAAAATAGACATGATCTCATATCACCAACCAAAAGCTAGCTTCAGGTGACAACCACTCACAGAAGAAAAATTAGTTTCTACATTGTGGAGTCAAATTGGGTATACAAACAATGTGCCTGGATTGGCCCCACGCCTGGTAGTAGTTAGCCAATGAAAATGAACTGAAAGTTATTTTTTGAGATTTTTGTTTCATATTGTTTATTCTGGGCATTTTTTTTACTTTACTGGGTTTTTTGCTTATATAGTATTGCTTTTGATTTGAGTTATGACTTTGTGTATGTGCGTGTGTGTGCGTGTGCGTGTGCGTGTGTGTGTGTGTGTGTGTGTGTGTGTGTGTGTGTGTTCATGGTCTGTGGCAATGTGAGAATGTAAAAAGAACCCACAAGTACTCATGAACATAGACATTAAGAATCTTTCCAAATTACACTAGGGACCATTTGTCCCCAGTGTGCTCATGATTGTCTCTCTTTACACCTATGGTTCCTCCCTAAGTACAAAATATCATCTGTGCCCAAAAAGGGATTGATTCTCTTTCTCTAATAATTTGCCTATTCAGGACACTTTCATCCTTTGACAAAGAAGCTTATATACATTTTTACAGTTGGTAACAATCAATGGAGAAAAGCAAAACATGACAGGGTTGTCACAGTCATTAGCTTACATACATGGCAGGGTTATCACACTCATGAGTTCACAATATCTATGGATTCTGCACAAGATCAAGCCAACAAAATTCTGGCACAGATTGGGGAGATGATCTCTAGGCCTCTTCCCATACTGAGGAGCTATTGGTAGTTAATAGATTCCCATGGACAATGGCAAACTCCCTTTTGAAGATGTGGTCACTGAAAGAATTTCCACACTTCAATAGATGGCTCCACATACATTCACTAATGAGCAGCACTAACTGGAATTAGATGATCATTAAAGAGATAAGAGCTGAAGTTGGATGGGAGACATGATGGAGATATGTGGAGGAGGCGGAAGGGAGAATCAAGGGGTTGTATGTAGTCATATTTCATTATGTACATATACCAAATTCCCATAAAGAAAAAACTTAAGAAAGTTTCTGTATGTGGGGATTGGCTCCATTAGCAAGTTTGAATGAATCATCACAGTGAGTAGTATGTGGCTGAGAAAGCAGGATGACCTCATAGTAACAGAGATGTGGGGAGATAGGGGGAAACTGAGGAACTTAAAGAATCTGATGAGAAAGTATACACCCTTCAACATCACAAACTCAACAGTCCTGGCAAGAATTAATAAACTAGCTCCTAGAACTTGCTCTGTGTCCATGATTCATTCACCCACCCATTACAAGGCAGGAGGATATTGTCTTTGACAATACTTTCCCATAAGAATATAGCTGGAATCATTTTAATTGCATTTTATTTAAGGTTCTTGGGTATCCTTGTGTTGTTTCTGGTGAAATCTATTATAAATTTTTGGCCAAGGTGTGTGTGTGATCTACCTGTCCTTTCACCTGTTCTCTATAGTCATTCCACATGCATCAATCTTGAACATGAAGTCTTTTCAGAGACAAGGATGTTCCTTAGTTAAGAACTTGATTAATGTAGGGACTGGGACAATGACTCAATGGGTAAAGTATTTACAGAGCAAGTACAAGGGCTGACATTCAAATCTGCTGCCCACATATCAGGCAGATATGGCAGCCTGCTTGAAATAACTGTGTGTGTGAGATGGGGGTAGGGGTAATCCCAGAGCAACCTGGCTAAAGTGCCAGAGTTGGTAAGTTCTGGGTACAAATGAGAGATTGTGCCTTGACTTGATACATCAGGTAGAGACTGACTAAAGGAGACACTGGAAATCTGTCTCTGTCCCCAACGTATATATACATACACACATTCACACATGCTTGTGAATACACACACACACACACACACACAGACGAAAGAGAGAGAGAGAGAGAGAGAGAGGAGAGAGAGAGAGAGAGAGAGAGAGAGAGAGAGAGAAGTTTTTCAATCAAAAGGATAATCTGGCTAACTTTGTCTTCTCTGGGACTCTCTCATAGGCTGCATGGGAAGGAACAAAATGGATACTGGTTGGTATAGTTACCAGCTCCATACAGATCAGCTGAAATGTGTTGAGAAGGTAATTGAGGTCTAGTTAAACATTCTGCTTGTATTAATAATCCAGGGTCATGAAGTGGTCACCAAAGTTTCACAGGAAAACAACAAGCATATGAACAACTTCAACCAACGTTTTACACCCTAGATTTTTCAAAGTACTGTACTAGGAAACATGGATATAACTGTAAATAATATCCAAGCTTATGGTCTTATCATGATGTACTGGCTGGATTTGGGTCAACTTGACATAAGCTGGAGTTATCACAGAGAAAGGAGCTTCAGTTGAGAAAATGCCTTCATGAGAGCCAGCTGTAAGGCATTTTCTCAATTAGTTATCAACCAGGGAGGGCCCATTCTGGGTGGTAGCACCCCAGGGCTGGTAGTCTTGGATGCTATAAGAAAGCAAGCTGAGCAAGCCAAGGGAAGCTCCTTTATCCTGACCTGCTTGAGTTCCAGTTCTGACAGAGGTGATGAACGGCAATCTGGCAGTGTAACCTGAATAAACCCTTTCCTACCTAACTTCCATCTTGGTCATGATATTTGTGCAGGATAGAAACCCTGAATAAGACACCCTAAAAGGGTGGGGGAGGAGTTAAAGATAAGGATATGTACAGGTATTGTTGGGTCATACCTAGCAAGAGCCATATCTTTTAGGGCTGAATTGACAGAATTTAGGGCTTGGATTTCTTGTGGGGACAGTGTTCTTGGGGAGGAAGAACTTTTATCTCTTTTCAGGAGGTTAAAGAGGGGTTGAAGGGTGCTTGTGGGAAGGTGAAGCCAATGTTGAAGCCAATTGAGGTTGCCCAAAAAGCTCTGGAGGGAGGCGAGAGTTAATTTTTGAGGGAAGGAAAGGGTGGTTTTGAGGGGGCGTATTGAAGTAAGGGAGATCTCTGTTCCTAAAAATGTAATGAGAAGAATAAGTTGGATTTTGTGAGGGCTATTTTGAATCCTAGGGTGTGGGACAATCCGGCGGGCCTGCAGCAGCAGGCCCGGGCCTACTCAACAGCGACCCGGGACCTTCGAGGTGGAGGCTGCCTGGAGGCTTCCAGGCAGCCTGTCTCACATACCGGAGGAAGGTCCCAGGTTCCATGGGCTGGAGGCTTCAGTGGCGGCAGGCCCGGCAGGCCCCAATGACACGAGGAAGTCCTTGGTTCCATAAAGCTTTATTGTCATGGCGGATGGTGGATGGATCTGGATGTACCCCCCCCCAAACTTAGGGCAGACCTGGGTTAAGTAGGGAGGGAGAAAGGGGGAGGTTCTGGGGGCAATGCTTAATTGGCTCCACCCTCTGACCTTCATTAGTATGTAAATCTCTAGGGCCTGAGGCCTGTAGTTACACCCTCTACCTGTGCACTTTGGGAGGGCTGTAATGGCCTACATGACTGAACAATGTAGGTCCATGGAGACTGGACTGCTTTTCTGGACCCTGAGTTCTGGGGACGTAGCCGAACTCCTGCCGTTTCTCCCTTGGAGTCTCGGGGTTCTAGGCCCATGCCCAGTCAAGAACCAGGATACCCTTATGCAGTCCCACACTAGGGCAGATAGGGAAGGTCCTTAAGTTGGGAGGGGATATAGAAGCATCTCCCCATACCAAGATGTCATCCATGTAATAATAGATGTTGAGTCCTTTGTCTAAATAGGGTTTTAAAGCAGTGGCTACAGCCTCCTGACAAATGGTAGGACTGTTAGTCATTCCCTGGGGAAGAACAGTCCATTCATATCGTGAGGCTGGGCCAGAGTTGTTAATGGGGGACACTGAGAATGCAAAGTGTTCACAGTTCTGGGGTGGAGAGGGATGGAACCTGATGTAATGAGGTTCCTATTTCTCGGGTTTGCACAATCCACCTATCATGATACTCTTCCCAGAGACCCTGGCAAGCTAGCCTAGACACAGAAGTCATGCCTTCCCAAACAGTGGTTTTAAGAAGAAGGTCTCTAGCTGTGGGGTTGGAGACTTTTCTTTCTAAGCTCATTTTAGTTCTGAGAATAAAATCAGATAGGTATTCTCCAGCCTTCTGATGGAGGGAGAGCAGGGAGTAGGCAGGGTCTTCGGACTCTGAGGGTGGAGTGAGCCTATTCCAGCTTGAATGGCACAGAGGCGGACCTGCTCATAGTACCTTGCTGACTGTGTTTCCTGCTGTGCTGCAATAGAGAAATCTTCCTGGCCAAAGAGTTCCTTAAAACCCCATGGGGTGTCATTGCTCCTCCTGGTTTTGCCTGACTTGTTGAAGACATTCATCAGGAAAGTAAGCTTCCCACTCTAGAAACATTGGGCCAGGAAGAGCAGAATGGCACATATCTCCCAATCTTGGAGGTGTTTAAGTTGGCAATATGGCTCTGTAGGAGAGATTTTGTTCATGATGTATGAATGCCATCTTCCTTCGCTGGCCTGGCCTGGTGTGGGAAGTCTGGGCAAAAGGGCATGGAGTGCAAGGAGGGAGGAGAGATTGCCTGCCCCCACTGCTGCCTCTGCTAGTGTCTCAGCTGTTGCCGCTCAATCATTCCTAGGTACTGCACCTGTCTCTCCATGCTGAGCCGGCTGGGCTGGGCCAATAGGAAGCCATCTTGGGGGCAAGGAGGCAGCTTGGTGTCCCGTGAAGGTTCTGGGAGAGCAGATCTCTCCCCAAGTGTTACAGCTCTTGAGACAGAAACTCTTGGACACCCGGATGATTCTCAAACAACACTTTACTTCTCCTTAATAGAGGTCTTATTTACAGTTTCAGGATGAGTTAGAGTCTGGCAGCAGATAATGCCTATTGGCTTGGTCTGAGAGCTTGGAGATACCTCATCTACATGTGGGAGAGCCTGAGGCATTGTTCTTCATGATTGATAGTCATAGACCTCTCAGTGGGAGGGCTGTGGAGGACCAAAGCTGAATTAGAAGAACCAGGGCCTGGGAGCAGAGCTGAACACCTGCCGTCCTGATAAAGGTCCGGGGTTCAAGACTTATGCTCAACCAGGCACCCATCTGCTTCTCAAAGCCCATAGCCCCACACAAAAGTGGGTTTGTCATAGATATTTCATCTTCTCCCAGAATCTCTCTCTCTCTCCTCTCTCTCTCTCTCTCTCTCTCTCTCTCTCTCTCTCATACACACACACACACACACACACACACACACACACACACACACACATTCATACACTAAAAAACTATTGAATTGTTTCTCCTCTTCTACTCTGTGATGGTTTGTACTTGTTTGGCCCAGGGTGTCACACTAATACAAGGTGTAACCTTATTGGAATAGGTCTTGTCACTGTGGGTTTTAATGCCCTCAGCCTAGCTTCCTGGAAACTAGCCTTTGTTATCTACCTTCAGAACAAGAAGTGAAACTCTCAGCTCCTCCAGCCCCACATCTGCCTGGACACTGCTATGCTCCTGCCTTGATGATAATGGACTGAATTGATGAACTTGTAAGCCAGTCCCAATTAAATGTCATCCTTATAAGAGGTGCCTTGGTCATGGTTTCTATTCATAGCACTAAAACCCTAATAAGACACCCTCCTACCAAATTCAACACTCCTCTTCTTTAACCACTTTTGTTACATATAGATATAAATGGAACAAGATATAATTACAACAACTGAACTCCTTCAAAGTAGCCTGCATGTGTATGTTTCTATGAATTATATATGAGTGAGAACATGTTATGTTTGTTTTCTGGATCTGGGTTACCTCATACATCTTAATATTTTCTAGTTCTACCATATACCTGAAAATTATTTTTTACACTTCAGTAGTATTACACTGTGTTTATGTACCACATTTCATTATCCATATGTATGGAATTCTGAAAGTATAAATAAAATATATATTCCAAAAATCAGAATTATTTTGGTAGACTAACATAATACCACTAGGGTCACTTTAGAAAACTGCAAGATTCAAGACACCAACAGCAAATTTGGTTGAGATTCA
>JAJTUV010004216.1:0-31424 GCA_021653895.1 Mastomys natalensis | reverse complement strand
TTAGGATATCATTTAGAAAAAATTGAGATTATACTAATTGGCAAAATCAGCTGAGAGGTAGATCTGAAGAATAAAAATAAATAAAATTAATTATATAAGACTAAATATACCAATAAAGGGTGATGATATTTTTGTTCAGATTATCAAGAACTATATTTTAATGATTTATTTTATATTTTAAGAACTACTTCTCTCTTTTTCTATTTCTGGAGTGGTGGGTAATTGAGTCTGAGGCCTTATGCATGCATACTAAGCAAGTGCTAAGCTGTATCTCCAGCTCATTTTCTCTCTCTTAAAAGTTCCTGAGACAAATTCTCACCCTACAGCTTAGGCTGGCTTTGAATTTTAGCAAATGCCCCATCATAGCCCTCCAAGTGCTAAGATTAAGGCATTATTCACTGTAATAAGATTCTCTAGAGAAACAGAATTTATAAAATCAACCAATCAATTTCTCTCTCTCTCTCTCCTCTCTCTCTCTCTCTCTCTCTTCTCTCTCTCTCTCTCTCTCTCACTCTCTCTCTCGACACACACATACACACACACACACAGGGAATTTATTGGTAATGACTTATAGGTTGTGATCCAGCTAATCTAACAATGGATAGCTATGAAAAAAAAAAAAGTTCAACAATCTAGAAGTTGCTCAATCCACAATGCTGGATGTCTTGGTTGGTTGTCAGTATATGCTGGAATCCTGAAGAAGTAGGCTCTCATGCCAGTGAAGGATTTGTCAGAGAGGGCAAGAACAAGCAGGAAAAGAGCCAAAAGCTTCCTTCCCCACAAAGGTATCTTACTGCCTCAAGATCTGGATCAAAGCAAGTGTCTTCCTATGTCAAAGGTCCAGACTAGAAATGGGTCTTCCCACTTCAAACTAAGCCAAAAATATCTCATGATGGGCTCTCTATTTCTGGACTATAGTTAATTCTAGATGTAGTCAAATTGACAACCAATGCCATCATATCCATCCACCCACACTCAATTTTCTCTTTCTTTTTAAGCCAACTTTAAACATAGTAACAATTAATTTCAAAGTGCTTTTATTAACTGATATGTGAAACATTTATAAATTATATATAAATTATAAATTCTCTGCATGAACCTGCTATAGACTTTAGGGTTAGGATAGATTTTGAAATGACCATAAATATATTTCTGTTATTTTTGCACTATATGTTATGAAAAATAATGGAATGAGGGGATACTTGTTGGGCCTATGCCAAGGTAGGCCCCTGAGAAATTATGTCATGCAACAGATCTGGTATAAAGGGGCTTTACTGGGGGGCAGGAAAAGGAGTGAGGACCTGGTAAAGGGTTAGAGACTGATGAGCAGTAGGCACATAAGTACAGATAGACATGTAGACAGGCAGAAAGACAGGCCAGAGCCATGAGGGCAGAGAAGAGGGGTGGGTGCTGAAAGGACAGAAAGGGGGAGGAAGAGAACACTGGGAACAGAGAGAGACAGACAGAGCTGGGTGGTGGTGGGCAGTCGTTTTATACACAGTCCACGCTTGGTGCAATTGGCTGCGTGGTGGCAAGTGATGGCAGCAGGTGATGACACAAGCAGTTGCTAGGTCCCTGGGAGGAGCCTAAAAGCTAACACTATATATTTATATGAAGTACCATTCTCAGCATTAAAAATTATAAAGTATTGATCAACTCTGAAAAACTGAAGGTACTGTCAAAATAGCCAAAATTACTTTATCTAAAAATGATACAGCATAGCATCTCATTAGTATGCAAGCTTGCTTTCATCTTTAACAAATGGTAACATTATATGTGTAGCAAAGAATTGCTTTGAAATAAATTTCTTTATGACTATCAGTAAATGTTTGGTTTGTGTTGGAGTCTGAAAATCCAAAACAACCCAAGCAGGCACAAGAATCCAGCAAAGCAAAATTTTTATTTGAATTAGGCAGCAAAAATTGATCAATCAGGAACAATAGTTCAGACTTGGGAGATGACTTTTGATTGTTCATCTTAGCAAGGATTAAAGCAGACGACAACAATTTTATTGTCTTCAATGTTGCTACTGATTGATCAGACTGTAGACAGACTGGAGAACGGAACTGCAACACCAAGCTAGAAAGTTATAGACTTATTAAAGCTCCAAAACCATGAACATCTGTGTCAAGTTAGTCCACCAATTAGGATTTAGGAGTGGTGACTTTCTTAGAACACCGTGTTTATGGTACCGTGTTCCCATTGATTGAATTATTCAACTGTGGCAGGGTGACCCGCCTACATTAGTGTTTCATCTTGCCAACCAAGGTGTCAGTTATCCAGGGAGGTTTTAGGAACGTAAATGTTATTTGACCCTTTTTCAAACCTAAAAAGAGTGAGTCCCTTGTAAGTTGTCAGCGGACCTTAACCAAACAGCAGCAGCAAAAACAGCAATACGAGCTCTGACAGAGCACTCTCAGCCACTTCAAGGCAGCATTTTCATCACCCATAAGTTAAATAATTGTTTATAAAAGTATACTATCTCTGAGCTAAAACCAGCTCCAGTTCCCATGTTCATCAATTTCTTATAAAAGACCCAAGTGAATAAGTCTCAGAATTCCCTATTACTAGAATCTCCAATGCCACCCCAGAGTAATTTTAAGTTGAGTTTAATCATTTTGTTCCTTTAATGGATCTTCCCTGTCTTAATTCCCTGTGTGTCTAGTAGTATCAGAGTTGCTTCAGGTAGTGTTAGGAATCTAGCTATGGGAAAGCTGAATTGGGAACATAATTTATGTCTAGTGACATATAATTATGTGGGTTTTGGTCACCTTTGTCAATAAAAACAAACCTGGACTTACCAAACTAGAATTTTATTAGAAAGGAATTATTATTGCTAGTTGGATAAGGGCATATTGTAGTAGGGAGAAATCCCAATGGTTAATTAAACAAAACAGGTCTAAGTCTCACCCAATCCCTATGGGAAAGTAAACAAGGCTGGAAAAAACATGCATTGAAAAATAACATGAAGCATGCTTTGAAATGACATAGATCAAAGAGTGTTTTAGCCTGATGTGAGCTTATTATAATGAGGGACTGTTGACTGTGGGTCAAAGTTTCAGAGGGCTGGAGGAGGAGAGATGTTTAACTCAAATTTTGGTTTAAAATCTCTCTCCCCTCTACAACTCATCTCTTGGTTGAAGCAGTTCAGCTAATCATCTAGGAGGCAAATAATAGAACTTGAACAACCTATGTCTAACTTGGTCTGAGTCTCATCCAAGTCACAGAAGCAAGGGTGGTACTTTATGGCAATTGTTTTCCCCCTGAATGCAAAAAGACCTTAACATTTCTTAATTATCACTAGTCCGGTAAGAGCATAGGGCTCTGGTAAAATTCAACATTGTTCTTTACAAATGTTTTAGACTCCTTTCAATATCCACAGAAGACTGGCTCCAGGACTCTGTAGATACCAGAACACAAAATCTGAGGATGCTCAAGTTCCTGCTATAATAGAACTAATTTATACCCTCTCACAAACTTCAAAGCAGCTACAGAGTGCTTCAAATACTCAATACAGAGAAAATGCCATGTTAGTAGCTGTAAGACTATGTTGTTTAGGGGACTAATGTACAAGAAAATATTTACATGTGCTTAGTTCAGTACACACACACACACACACACACACACACACACACACACACAATATACCAAACATACTTGTTCTTTGGCTAGTTGAATTTGTGGATGCAGATATCATATCTGAGTGGGGAGAAAACTTTAGTAATAACTAGCTCTCTTATGGGTAGCCTCAAGGACTAATTCTTCCATGTACATTACTGACCTGTGAGATGTTATGAAACAAAATTCAGGGCCACACTTTGTGTGGCAGAGATGAATTATTAAGATGAAGCCGTGAATAGTAATCCCTGATTATGTAATTCAAAGAGGAGAAGCAGTTGAATGAGGATATTTGAAATTTTTGAAGGAAACTTGATATAGGGTCTGAAGAGATGCTTACTGGTTAAGAGCACTTACTGTATGATCACAAGAATTGGAATTTGAATCCTAGCACGTAGATAACAAGCCTGCCTTCATGCAAATACCTGTAACTTCAGCTCAGAGGAATCTGATGCTATCTTCTGTCCTCCATGCACACCCAGGTCTGCACATCTATATGCACATATATGCATGTGCTCAAACAGACACACACATACATGTATAAGTTAATAAAATAAATCTAAAATTAAATGTATTTATAAAAGGAACTGGATGGGAATTTTCTCAACTTTGGTGACTGTCCTAAAATTTGCTACATTACTTGGAACTGTGAAACTGAAAATGATATTTCTAAGTTATTTAAGAACAAAAAGTTAAATCTTGATGACTTAGACTAAAAGGACAGTTATTCTTTATTGTTTATATTGAAATTATATCGTCACATCACTGTTGTAGAACACAATGAAGAAACAAGGGAGAAACAATCAAAAAGCATCACAGCAGATTTTTAAAAATTTAATTGAATTTCTTACTTATTCACTTTACAACTCACTCAGTGCTGTCCTCCTAGTCACCCCCCTCCTAAAATCCTTCCCCCATCACCCCTCCCCTTCTCCTCTGAGGGGGTGGGTCCCCCTGGCACTTCAGGTCTCTGCTGGCTAGTTGCATCCTCTCCCACTGAGGCCAGACAAGGCAGCCTAGCTAGAAGAACATATCCCACAGACAGGCAACAGCTTTTGGGATAGCCCCCACTCCAGTTGTTCGAGACCCACATGAAGGCCAAGCTGTACTTCATCACAGCAGATTTTTAGAACAACGACGCCCACAGCATCACATCTCCCTATCTTAGCAAAGTCACATTGCAGCTCTGCTGAAAGATGGCTTTCATTTTCCTAACTCACTATATCATCACTGGCTTTGGGATTTGTTTTTTTTTTTTAAGTGGAATGTAATGAATGTGACCCTGCTTTGCATCTTCATAGGATACCCTTCCCAAGGTATAGAAGAACAGGCTAAGTGGTAGGAAACTTTGGAGAAAAACACTCATGTACAACTAGCATTGAGACTCTATAGACACGAATGAGGTTATCTTGGTCCAGATCTAATCACCCTTTCCAGGACTATACCACCTCAACTGACTAGATCTTCTTAGATGAAAATCACAAGAAAGGTACCAATCTGAGTTTGGATAGTAGATGTTCCTACAAAGACCATAGATTGAAGGTCTGTTCATCAGCCTATGGTGCTGTTGGTAGAGGAACATCTAAGAGGCTTGGCCTCATAAAAAGATGTTAAGTCTTTGGGGAGTGTGTTATTGAAGGGGAGAACATGGTAGTGGGGAGTGAATGGGATACTAAAGACACTCACCTCCGGGAGGCCTGGGAAACCTAATGGGGGAACCAGGAAAATGCAGTTTCAAAATCCTCTTCAACTCTGAAATTGTGAGACAAAAATGATCATTCTGTTTGATAAGTCAATTATCTCTGGAATTTTTCATTTTGTAATAGTAACAAAATGTGGTGAACACACAATTAAATTGTAGAATCCTGAGAGAAAATAAATCATTATTTTAAGCTGTGCTTAGAGTTATTTACTTCCTTGTAATAGATATCTGATGGAATAGTCTTGTAATTATGAGTAGATCTTGACTTTCCCTACTCACGCCAACTCCTGACACATCTTGTCTTATTAAAATCTTTATTAGTTGCTTTGTTCATTGCTCTGGTGAGTGTGGGAGGGAAGTGCTTATTTTATCTTACAGTTGGAAGTTACAGGCTATCGTGGCAGAGAAGAGATGGTGGCAAGAGCATGAGGTGGTACATCTCAGTATGTCTGGAGTCAAAAAGTAGAGAGAAATAAATTTTAGTGCTCAGAGATTCGGCCTCTTTTTAAATTCAGGGAGTACAGACCATGAGCTAGTACTGTTCACATTCAGAATGGTTTCTTCCCTCCTTGGTTACACCTTTCTGGAAATAACCTCCATATACCCACTCATAGGTTGTTTCCTTAGGTATTCTACAGCACTTTGAATTGACAATCAAGATTTTCCATCAATCTGAAAAAAAAAAAAAGGTGTATAAGGATAGTATATGGTAACCTCCGAAAATAGGGCTGAGAAAGTCTAGATCACATCAAAATTTTTTTTCCCAATAAGAAGTAACTTTATTCAATTGAGAAGACATAGGAGTGAGGCAAAAATTTTGACAAAGGAGAGTAAGCCATTATATTCATGAGTTGATAAGCACACAGTACATAATGTTAAGGGTAGTGAGGAGAGGGCGGAACAGACTGGAGCCAGGAGTGCTTATGTGTAATTGAAAACACAAGTGGGCTTGATGAATGCTGGCTTCATCAGTATGATGTCAAAAACCTGGAGTCTGGAACTATTCTTGGATTTCCCTTTCCACAGTTCTTAGAGAGACAATGGAGGTCTTTATGAGATATGATCACAGGGATCCTTTTATGTTTTCCTAGTAAAGGAAACATAGAGCAAGTGGCCATGCAAATTTCACAGTGGATATTGGGCATTTGTGAGAACTGATAAGGTATATTATTTATGCCCCTAGGCCAGGTTTGCCCAATGTACTCTAGACTCCTCAGGCAAGCCTAGATTATAAACAAGGAAAGAAAGGGGCATGGTAACACATTTCATTAGGGAGTTGGGGTTGTAGTCGAACAGAGCAGAGAAGAAACCAAAGTGTTTTTTCTTTCTAGTCTTTCACTCAACAATCAGCACAAAAATGTTTTGTGAGGAAGTGGAGATGTCTTCTCAATAACAATCTGCCAATATTCAGTTGGTGCAGCTAGGTATCCTAAGTGAATGCTATGGTGACTCCTTCCCGACAGTTTGAAGCCAATTGGCAAGACCGGAACATACAAGAATGGAGAAAGCTTTATGACTGCAGCATTGGAGTTCCTCCAGAACACTACTCTTTTTGAAAAAAGGAAACATGGGGATTTTATTTGTGGGGGTCTATACAGCTTTATGGGAACAACTTTAGGGCACTTGTTCTTGAGCATGGCCAGTTTTAGCAGTATTTTACTGAGCATGTTCTTAAGGTTATAATTCAAAAAGTACAGATGATTGACACAGTTTTGGACTGCTTACATCAAAGTCACATAACTGATGTGCAAAATACTGAATGACTGACAGGAGCAGGTCTAAGCATCTTCAACTGTGTCACAAGGACTGTAGAAAAAGAATCTTTGACAGTCATAGTGCATCATAAAGGTGGCAGACAGGAATGCTTGTGGGCATGGTCAGTTTTCTCAAATTTTTTTTAGATCAAACAGATATTTTACAGATGTATTAATGTAGACATCCCCCCCCCCAATGTGCTTGTTTTATGAACAACAATTTCCCCTGTGACACTTCATCCCTCGTTTTTGATGGATTTTGCTCATAGAGGTTGTTCTGAACCTGCCTGTGGTTGGATTGGGGCATTGTGTTATCTTAGGAGAGTGAAACAATAGTGAGAATGAAAACTACACTGAGGTTGAAATGACAGTGAGCTTGGCCTTGGAATCCCAGTGGATTTGTAGTTGTTTTTCTACGAAACCTAAAGATCAAATTATGATCCAGACTGTAAATACGACCAATAACATTGACATTTCTACTTCAAGTAACCCAGAGACAAGAAACTTACTGTCCCAAGTAATTCAGGCTAAAACACAGTTGTGCATATAAGGAAACTAACAGAAAAGGGCAAAATAAATGATTACTGTTGAGGTTGTATGACAGTTTCCTCTGAATGGAAACATTTGCTCCAGGAGGGAATGGGGAGGCTTGTGAGACTCAGAAGTAAACAAATTTCACGTTTGAGAAAGCTGAAATTTGCAAGATTCACTAAGACCCCTCTGCAGAGATAAGAAAGCAGAAAACCACTGCTGTGCTTGAAGACTGATGGGCTGAGCTGCAGAAAGGACAGTTTTCTTCAGACCTTATTGCGATTCCCGAAAGTTGTATCTAGAGCTCCAGCTTTCTCTGCAGCTTTCACGAGTTGCTACTCATGTTGGGAATCGGTCTTTTGGTGATGCAGCTGCATCCTAGCCATTCCTAATCCTGTAAGTAACCTTTTATTCATGCTCCCCGTTAACAACCTCAATAAACTCTTTGGTTCACCAAATTGAACTTTGGTACAATTGTTCCTTTGGTCTTTCATGGTTCCTATTTTGGGGTGGGCACACATGAGGTGTGTGTGTGTGTGTGTGGTGTGTTGTGTGTGGTAGTATCATCTCAGGAAAAGTCTTTAATACAACAGCTGAACATAATTTTAAGCTCCTGGTAAGATACAAAAGAGATTAATCAGACAGAAGACTAAAGTTATTACAAATGAATAAAACAACTAGGTGAATAGAGAAAAAGACTCTTATTGCTTGGCTGTACTTATTTGATCTTTTGTGAGAGATGGCAACATGCTCAGTGGGTAAAGGTGATTGTCACAAAGGCTTGGTGATCTGAGTTTGATACCTGGAACTTACATGCTTACTTTGGTTTTCTGTTGCTGTGATAAGCACCAAGACCAAAAACAACTTGGAAGAAAAGTTTTATTTGACTTATAGTTCTGGGTCATAATTGAGGGGCGTTTGGGTGGGAACTCAAGCAGGAATGAAACAGAAATGATGGAGGAAGCCTGTTTCCTGGCTTGCTCTTCCTAGCTTGCTCAGCTACCTTTATTTTCAAGTCCTCTGCCTAAGGACGGCAACTCCTATAGTGGGCTGACCTCTAATAAAAGTCTCACGGGCATGACCATAGGCCAATTTGATGGAGGCGGTCCCTCAACCAGGACTTCCTTGGATACCTCTGAGTTATGTCAAAGTGATGGGTGAAGCTAAATAGAGACCATGTAAAGGTAGAAGGAGAGAACTGGTTCCACAAGTTGGCCTCTGACCTCCACAGTCTCATTGTAGCATGCATGACAATATACACATACTCATCATGCAACACACATATAATATTAATAATGAATAAATAAAATAAACTAGAATGTGAGTCTTTGTTCCACTTCATAGGATCAGACATTTGTAGGAACATTTGAATCTTTTGGTTCTTGAACTTTTATAACACTAGAGTGATGAAGCCAGGGAGTTGTATTTTATAATTTAACAGAGGAGTGAATCACTAGTAACATAAAATAAATTTCTATCACCACCCTAACTCCCTCTGTGTTGGGAACCAACTCTTAGCCGAAAGCGGCTATCATCTTTACAGACATCTCGAGCCATATACCCTGACAAGAGACTTGTTTTCAACAGCCAGAAACAGTGAGCACACTCTGATAAACATCTTGTTTTGCTGTTTAGTGCTGCCAGCAGCTAGGAGCACATGGTCTCCATGCTGCTAGGCGCATGATGTAGTGCCTTTTTTTTTTTTTTTCTTTTTGAGTATTGTGTTATTAAGAGAATTTCTAATGCCATGGACATACAGACAACTGGTAGCAGAGCCAGGGCCTGAGCAAGGATCAGCCCCAACACCATGGTAGGAACTCTATAAGGCAGAGTGGGGGTCCCTTTTTAGAGATCTCAGAGGAGACTGGAAGGGTCCTCAGTATGAACCTACAGACAGACTGTCTCTGATTCCTGACACCCAGAATATGCCTTGATTCTATTTCCCTGGAGAATCATATATAGAATCAAATAGAATCATATGTCTTGATTCTATTTCTCTGGAGAAACCAGAATAGTCCACCACCTTTACAGTTCACCATTACATCACACGTAGTGCTTTCAATTGAGCTTGCCCACATGGGCAAGTCATGTGGTAAAGGGTATAAATACCCAGGATTTCCTTTCAATAAAAGAGAAGGAGACTAGAGACTTGATTAGACCCTTTGTCTTGTCTCGATCCTTTGTGTCTCTCGCCCCTCGGTCCCCACTCTCTCTCTTGCTAGACCCTGACCCACAGACCGGAGCAGCAAAACGGCCGTTACAAAGTAGCAGAACAGGCCGGCCATTACTAAGGAGCTGAAACGGCCGTTACTGAGGAGCTAGACAGACCGGGTGGCGGTACACCTCTGGAATTCTTGTCCTATTCTTCTACGTTATTATTGTTATACACACACACACACACACACACACACACACACACCTGCACACAAACAAAAGCATCCTACTGAGTACATTTAATGTTACGTGTATGTGCATGTGTGTTAGGGCCTCACTACTTGGGATTGAATAACCTGTTAGAGGGCTCATTTCTGGGAAACATGCACCACACTCCACTTAATAGGCACCTATTGCCTATAGTTCTTCCAGATATAGGGCTCTGTGAATTTTTTCTCTATGCCCATCTGGAATATTGACTCTCATTTAGGTAACCATATTGTTGAAATTTCATGGGTGCAGCCTCCATATGATGGATAGGATATTTAAATATCTATCAATCTATCTATCTATCTATCTATCTATCTATCTATCTATCTATCTATGATGTAATGAGTATTTTACCTGCTGGTATTTCTGAGCACCACCTTGTGTCTTGTGCCTCTGGATATCAGAAAAGGGAGATGGAGCGCCTGGAAGTGGAATTACAGATGGTGTTGAGCTGCCATGTGGGTGCTGGGAATGAACCTGGGTCCTCTGGAAGAACAATCAGTGTTCTTAACCATTGAGCATCTCTCCATCCCCAAGGAGATGCATTAAGAATTACAGTTAGATACTGTACTATTTTAGTAAAATGTTAGTAGTTTGGTTTTCCTTTCAGGTCTCTGACATCTCCAATTGTGTGTAGTTGGTTAGGTTTATAGTTCCAGACATTAGTTTTCACTTATTGAGTGGACCTCAAATCCAATTAGACTACTGTTGGCTATCCCCAGGCATAAGTGCTGCCGTTGAACCATTTGGAAAATCTTCTAAGACTGTTTCCCAGGCTAGGTAGGACAGTTTATTACTATCACCCTCCCCACCCCCGCCAGATTTCATAACATCTTCTGATACTGTCTGATATTATAAGATCTCTACTTTGTCGGGAGGCTTCCAGGTCAGTACTGGCTTACTTCCTCTAGGTCCTTTATCCAAAGTGTAAGGTGTCTTCAGCATTTAGGGGACATTCAAGAGCAGCAGCAATAGCCAACATTGTTTTGGAAGTCTCTTGGATCCCTTTGACCAAAAATTTAGAGGAAGGTTTTTTATTTGTTAGACAGTCTACAGTACCTGGGGGTTGGGAGTATATATTACTCCTTGTGGTATGATTTCAGTTATGATCTCTCTCTCTCTAATATTGATGTAGATGCAGATATAGATAGAGATACATATGATATATATATAGATATAAACGTAGATCTGTGTGTTTTTGCACACATATACATATATAAAATATGTGGTTTTAAGTAAGTCTAGAAAATAACATTTTCCTATGACTTTAAAAAATATTTTAATGTTTTCTATACCTCCTTTCCTCTACTTCTATTTTCTCTTCCCCCGCCCCAATGAAGTCTCTCCATTCCCCCGTATTCATTTTTATAGCACTGTGTCATATCATCTCCTTCCCTAGAACTCCTTCTCCTCCTCCCCCTTACCCCTATAGTCCCTTTCTACTCTCCTGGCTTCTGCTGTTACAATTGATTCCATATTCCAATCTAGGATTCAGGTCTAGGATCTAAAATAAAAGAACACATGTGCTATTTGTTTTTCTGGGTTTGGGTTACCTTATTCAGTATAATGTCTAGTTTCATCCATCTACCTTAAATTTTTATGATTTACTTTTCTTTCTAGCTGAGTAGTCTTACACTGTGATATGTGCCACATTTTGTTTTCCATTAATTAGTTGATAGACATCTAGACTTCTTCCATTTCTTGGTTATTGTGAATTCTACAGCAATGAACACAGCTGAGCAAGTACATGGGGAGCAGAATACCAAAATCTTTGGGATTTGCCAAGGAGTTATATAGCTAGGTCATATGGTAGAGTTATTTGTAGCTTTTTGGTAACTCTCCACATTGATTTCCATAGTTGCCATACCAGTTTGCAATGCCACCAACAGTGGAAAGAGGTTCCCTTTTCCTACATCCTCACCAGCATTTGTTGAAGGTTGTCGATCTTAGCTATTCTGATTTGGGTAAGCTCTCAAAGTAGTTTTGTTGTTGTTTTTTTTTTTTTTTTTTTTTTTTTTTTTTTGCTTAAAAGTTATTGTGCCCAAGTTTATCAGGAAAAATGACAGATGTTCTTTAATTAACAGCATTTCTAGCATGATGATGAACAATGTAAAATGTGTAACATGCAATAAACTGCGTTATATGAAATCATTGGTTTTTAACTCTGGGTGTGGGTTTTTTTTTTTTTTTAATTGGAAATTTTTTATTGGAAAATTTTTTTTACATTTCAGATGTTCTCTCCTTACCCCATTTCCCCCCTCCCTCCCAGGAACTCACTATCCCTTCCCCCCTCCTCCTGCCTCCACGTTGGTGTACCCCCACCCACCCTCCCCTGTACCTCACCTCCCACCCTCGAGTATCCCCCCCCCACGATGTCCAGCCTTCATGGGACCAAGGATCTCTTCTCCCTCTTATATATAGAGCTCCCTTGCATATATAGCTGGAGCCATGGGTCCCTCCCTAAGCGCTCCCAGGCTGGTGGTTTAGACCTGGGGACTCTGGTTGGTTGGGATTGTTGCTTTCCTCATGGTGTCGCGAATCCTCTCAACTCCTTCAGCCTTCACTCTATCTTCTCCATTGGGAACCCCATGCTCAGTTTAATGGTTAGCTGTGAGCATCTGCCTCTGAGTATGGCCTTATGTTCTAAGATCAAGAATTGACAAATGGGACCTCATAAAATTGCAAAGTTTCTGTAAGGCAAAGGACACTGTCAATAGGACAAAACGGCAACCAACAGATTGGGAAAAGATCTTTACCAATCCACATCTGATAGAGGGACTAATATCCAATATATACAAAGAACTCAAGAAATTAGACTCTAGGCAACCAAATAACCCTATTAAAAAATGGAGTAAGGAGCTAAACAAAGAATTCTCAACTGAGGAAATGCGAATGGCTGAGAAGCACCTAAAGAAATGTTCAGCATCCTTGGTCATCAGGGAAATGAAAATCAAAACAACCTTGAGATTCCACTTCACACCAGTCAGAATGGCTAAATAAAAAACTCAGGTGATAGCAGATGCTGGCGAGGATGTGGAGAAAGAGGAACACTCCTCCATTGTTGGTGGGATTGCAAGATGGTGCAACCACTATGGAAATCAGTGTGGCGGTTCCTCAAAGTAGTTTTATATATGCAGTTCTCTGATTGCTATGGATGATAAGCACTTTAAAAGATTTTTATTGGCCAATTTTCTTTCTTCTTTTGAGATCTGTTCAGAGTGTTATCCTTAATTAGGCTGCTTATTTTCTGCATTCTTTGTATATTCTTAGATATTAATGCTCTGTCAAATGTATAGCTGGCAAAGATCCTCTTTAACTCTGTGTCTTTCCTTTTCACTTGATTGATTGTTTTTTTTTAGCTGCACAGAAGCTAGTTTTATAAAATCCTTCTTGTCAATTGTTGGTCTTAATTCTTGCACAAATGGAGTCCAATTCAGAAAGTCCTTTCTTAGATATATATTGTAGGGTATTGTCTATGTTTCCTTCTAATCCTCCCAGCATTTTAGGTTTTACACTGATGGCTAAATATGGGTCTAATTTCATTCTTCTATGTCTACACATTCAGTTTTCCTAGTACCACTTGTTGAAGATGCTATCTTTACTCCACTGTGTATTTTTGGCATCTTTGTCAAATGGGATGGATATATAATTATGCAAGTCATGTTTGGGTCTTCCGTTTTGTTCCACTAGTCCACCTGTTTCTTTTTGTGCCATACCATGATGTTTTCAATAAGAAAGCTGTTATATAGCTTGAAACCTGGTATAGTAATCAAATTTGATGTTTTAAAATATACCTAATCTTTTTTTCACAGGGTAGAAAGTTTTCTTATTAACCTATTAAGGGTCAACATTACCTGCTCTGGAAATATGATGTTTAATTTCTAATTCTAGGATTTACTTTGAGAGGTATTTCCTTTTCCTTCCATACAACATTTCAAATGGGCCTGAGTTTGAGTTGTAGGAAACTCAGTGAAGGTCAGAGCAACAAATAAAAGTTTTAACCAATTTCAATGAGCTTTTTGATGCAATTTTCCCAAGGTCACCTTAAGCATATGATTGGTATTAAGTTCTGCCAGATGGATAGTCTCCATGGTGCACCTAACTTCCAAGTACCTGGAAATCTCACTACCTTTGAAATAAAGATGGGTCTTTTGTCACTGTGGATAGAAATGGACAACCCAGATGTAGGTGATTTCCATTTAACGTCTCCTGATTTTTTTTCTTTTCTGTAAGGGAAAGCTTCTATAGACCCAGTAGAAAAGTATCCAGAAAATGTGTGATATTTAAATCCTCCTGGGGTAGTTGATAAGACTGTAAAAGTCCTTTTACCAGTCCTATCTATCTGGTCAGGAACTCTGATCTTTACTGGTTATTCTGATAGAGGAGGGGGAAGAGGAAGAAGATGAGGAAGAGGAAGAGGAGGAGGAGGAGGAGGAGGAGGAGGAGGAGGAGGAGGAGGAGGAGGAGGAGAAGGAGGAGGAGGTATTTGGAAGGCTTATTTGTGATTTTCCTTAAACTGTAGTCTTTATTAGTTTAAGAAGCTGGTTGTATGGAATTTCTTTTCCATGATCAGATGAACTACAGGCAAAATTAAATAAATGTTCAGGCTATCTTTTATGTCAAGCCTGCCTGGAGTGGCATGTACTTTCTCAAGGGCCCTTTTTGATCCAGGTCAGCAGGAATTCCAGTTGTAAGAAGTCATACATTATGAAGATCAAGAAGAAGGAAGACCAAAGTGGGGGTGCTTCGGTCCTGCATAGAAGGAGTAACAAAATACTCATGGGAGCAAATATGGAGACAAAGTGTGGGAGCAGAGACTGAAGGAGGGGCCATCTGGAGACTGCCCCACCTGAAGATCCATCCCATGTGTAGTCACTAAATGCAGACACTGTTGTGAATGCCAAGAAGTTCATGCTGACAAGAGCCTGATATAGTTGTCTCCTGAGAGGCTCTGCAGAGCCTGACATATACAAAGGCAGATGCTCACAGCCAACCATTGTACTGATCACAGGGTCCCCAATGGAGGAGTTAGAGAAAGGATTGAAGGAGTTGAAGGGGTTTGCAGCCCCATGGGAGAGAGACAATACCAACCAACCAGAGCTCCCAGGGTCTAAACCACTAACCTGGGAACACACATGGAGAGAATCATGGCTCCAGCTGTATATGTAGGGGAGGATGGCCTTGTCGGGCGGGCATCGGTGGGAGAGGAGGCTCTTGGTCCTGTGAAGGTGGATGCCCCAGTGTGGGAGAGTGCGAGGGTGGGGAGGCAGGAATGGGTGGGTGGGTGGGGGCACACCCTTATAGAACCAGGAGGAGGGAGGATAGGATAGGGGAGTTTCTGGAGGGGATGGGGAAAGGGGATAACATTTGAAATGTAAATTAAAAAACAACAAAACAACAACAAGCAAACAAAACAAACAACAAAAAAGAACTCATACATTAAGGTTCTTTTGATACAGGCAATATAATGGTTAGTTCAAGATTCTGGAAAGGCTTTAGAGTCAGATTGAGCATCTCACAATCAATGAGCATAGTAATGTTCAGCTGCTTGTTAGCCAATGATGTCCTTCTAAAATAAGCTGCTACAGGACTCAGATTGTCAGTGGCTTCCTCATATCAATAGACTTCTTTCTAATAGGGAATTGGGCATCACAAACACACAAAAATGAGAGCTTTAAAACCTTTGAGGAGCCAGAAAGATGGCTGAGATGGTAAAGGCATCTGCCAGCAAGACCTGAATTTAATCCCTCAGATTCATTTGGTGGAAGGAAACAGATGACATCCTCACCTTGTCCTCTGATCACAACAACTAGGTTATGAAATGTGCCTCCTCACATAATAAGTAAATGCAATAATAAAACCTTTGAAACCATTCCATATGTCAGAGATTAAAGAAATTATTTTATCGTGTTCAGACACTTTTCGTATGTTATATTGTCTTTTGGACTAAGTGTCCTTTTGTGAATTAATGTAACATATGTGCTCCATTCTTTTTTTTTTTCTAGTTTTATCTAAGGCAACTTAGGTCTCTTTAGTAGAAATCTGGATTGTACTAAGGGAGAGAAATGGGAAGTCTCTTGGTTTCTTATTTTCTGTGAGAGGTACTGAATGAAATCAAGTTGGTCCCCCACTTTCATTATGAGGATGGTTTGGGAGTTTCCTCTTTCAAAATCTCTTTTGCTTTTCAGAATTCACATTGATTTATGAAGTGATTCTTAGCACCATCTTGTCCTGATGCCATTTTATGTTTACTTAGAGAATTCTTTTTTTTTCTTATTCTTATTACTTTTTGTTTTTTTATTTTTTATTTTTTTTAATTTTATTTATTTCGCTATTCAAATCACATTATAACTTACTTATTTACACAGAGGTTATAAACACAAAAAGGCAGGATGTAGGGAAGGGAATGGCACCAGAGCATAGGTGTTCAGGGGGAGTACAGATACCTTTCAGGACAGGGTATCAGCTGGGTGTAGGTTCAGGGGACAGGTCACTATGGCTCTGCCTATGATTCACTTTCCTTATCTAAGTTGGTACTGTCCACCGAGGCTGCCTATTTATAAGACCTATGACTACTAGGTGTGGTAAATTTCCACAGAAGCTGCCTGTTTACAATAGCTTATAGCCTTCTGTTTTCAGTGTTCTTCCACAGAGACCCAAGACTTTGTGTTAGCATGTATGTATGTCAGGCCTATTGCTGACTTTAGGCCTATGGCTGCTTTTGGGTCTTTAGTGTATATGCAGGGATGCTCCTGACATCTCCTCCCTTCTCTAAGTATAGAAGGGCCTTGGCGATTCTATTCTTGCGAAGGTGGGGATAGAAGCCTGACCTCCAATAATTGAAGGGGACCTTGTAATGGCTCCGTTCCTCCTGTTGTTGTCCAGTGAGGCATGAGGGCCATACCCATCCCGATGTCTTTTTCCTGGAGAGGGGATACTTTTGACATCAACCCCTATGCAGTCAGGCTTGTCCCTCAGGGAACCCAGATAGATATTTTTAACTTTTATTTATATTCCTTGCAGTGCTTAGCCTCGCAGCCTAAGCAAGAATTCAGATCACCAGACAGAGAGGGTTCTGGGTAGCCTCTCTCTGCTTGGTCTAGGGGCAGAAGTCCTCTTTTAGGTTGGGTGGAGATGGGTTTGAGGAACACCCTAGATAAAGTAACAACCTCATCTTGAGTCTCGTTGTCCTCCATAGCTAACTTATGATAATGTATCTGAATAGGTTTTGCTACCAAATTATCTATCTGTTGTATCACAAAGTTAGTCAGCCTATTTAAGGCCCAGGACCAAAAGAATCAGCAAAATAGCCCAATTAATGGTCCCAAGATGGGAGGAAGTGGGGTTGACAACCATGGAAAGGTTGAAAAACAGTCTTTGTACCAGCTCTCATCTTTCTCTTTCTCTCTCTGTATTTTCTCTGGGCCTTCTCTGACCTTTTTCATGTTCTCTTTAACCATCCCTGTCTTGTCTATGTAAGGGCAACATTCTTCTTTAAGGGCTGTACACAGTCAAGAGCTGTACACAGTCTTTTCTATTGTAGAAGAGTAAATCAAGTTCGATAAAGTCCTTTGCAATTTTTGGAGATCATTTCAGACATCGAAATGAGGGATTTCTTCAGATTAGTGATGTCGATCTCTAGCTGTTTGGTGTCCTTGTTAATGGCCCATACTTAGACAATTCTTAGACACATCTTCCTCTGCAATATTTACATCTGCCTTAGCAAAACATTTGATGTTTTCATAACTTTCACCATGGTCCAGATGCATTATCCAAAATAATTAATGTTTATACTATCTTAACATAAATTAAAATAACCAAAAAGATAATAATAAAAAATAATTGTCATGTTGTATCAAAAATAATTGGTATGTTTTTCCAGAAACAAATGTTTCATGGTTACTCTGGCCTTCATCCAATTTTGTTGTAAAACTGTGGTTTTTACTTCGAAAAATGCTGTACTCCTTCACTTCAGCTTCAAGAAATCTTAAAGCATGAACCTATTCTTGGTTGCTGTCTAGTAAAGGACTCATATACTTTTTTCTTCCTTAATTACTGTGGTTGTATCTTTCTCACATGGATTATTACAATTAGACTCAGATTTAATGGTGGCTGATAGAGCCCATGCTGAGATATGGGGCACTTACTACTCACGGATGGATTCTTCCTTCCTTCTGAGCTTCATGGGTGGGGTTGGAGAGGAAGTTTTAATAGGGCAGCTTAAATTCCAATTTTTGTCCTATTTGTTGTCAAAAACCTTAAAGATAATAGTTATTAGTCAATAAATGTTCATTTTTGAAACCACAGCCTATTTCAGGAATTTTCTTTGTATATCAGGAATTACTTTGAGATATGAAGTAGCTTCCTAGAGATCTCTAGTTAGCATCTTTCATAAAGATTTTTAATTTGATTAAACTTATATTTATGATATTTCTGTTACTTCATTTTTAGCCATTTTACTTTAGGACAAAACCTCATTTTATCACAAAGAAATTTTTATTCAAAGTTCAATTTACTTTTCTTTAACTAAAAATACATTTTTTTTATGTTTTAAAAACACAAGATAATGTAGGTCTGGATCTCCTGGAACTCACTTTGTAGACAAGGATGGACTTGAACTCACCAAGAAGCCCAGATTTTGTACAGGAAAAAAGACAGCAATCTCCAGCAAATGCTGCTGGTCTAACTGGATTCTGCATGTAGAAGAATGGAAATAGATCCATATTTATCACTCTGCACAAAACTCAAGTCTAAATGGATCAAGACCTCAACATACTCTGAACCTGATAGATGAGAAAATGGGGAACAGCCTTGAACACATTGGTACAGGAACAGTCCAACCAATGATTAGATGCCTAGGTGCCTAGCATAATCATCATCAGATAGGCTTCATCTAGCAAATGATGGAAACAGATGCAAAGATCCATAACCAATCATTAGGCAGAGCTTGGTTAATCTTGTGAAAGAGTGGGGAAGAAGGATTGTAGGAATCAGAGGGGTCAAGGACACTACAAAAGACCCTTCAGAATCAACTAGCTTGGGCCCATAGGGTCTCACAGAGATGGAATAATTAACCTGGGAGGCAGCATGCAACTGGCATAGGCCCTCTGTTCATGTGCTATAATTTCATACCTTGGGCTTTGTGTGAGGACTCCTAATAGTGGGAGCAGGGGCTGCCTCTGACTGCTGCCTGATTTTGGAACCCTTTCCTCCTACCATACTACCCTGTCTAGCCTCATAAGAGAGGATGCTCCTAGTCGTACTGCAACTTGATATGCCAGGGTTGGTTGATTATCCATGGGAGGCTGCTTCTTTTCTGAAGAAAAACAGAGGAAGAGTGGATGAGGGATTAGAGGGGAGGTGGAGCAGGTAAGGCTGGGAGGACAGGCAGGAAGGAAGACTGTGGTGGGGTTATAAAGTAAGTTTAATTAATTAAAACAGGAAGTTCAATCTGGGCATCTCCTCTGCCAGCCTCCAAACAAAGAACATCCAGGCACACTGAAAAAGGAACAACCAGATTCCTTCCTGCCCCATTCCTCTGCCTATGCCTGGGCAATCCCAGCTGTTCTGAGCTAGCTGCAGGCTGTCCCTGGAGCTATATTGCTGACCACTGCTCTGCTGGCCTCCATCCAGGCATGCCCAACCCACCACACAAGAAACTTTCAGGCCTGCTACACCAAGAACATCCAATCCAAGGAGACCACCAGAGGCCTGTTGCATGGGAACATCCAGATTAGGCCTGCCTTCCTGATACCTGCTACACCAGAAATATCCAGGGACAACTAGATGGCTAAAGGCCAGAGAAAGAATACAAACATCAAGAGCCAGGGCAACATGGCACCTTCAGAGCAAAGCTATGCCACTACAGCAAGCCCTGGATCTCCTAACACAACCAAAGCACAAGAAAAATGACCTTAAATCCAACCTTACAAAGATGATTGATGCCTTTAAAGAGGAAACATATAAATCCCTTAAAGAATTCAGGAAAATGCCATCAAACCATAGAGACCTTTAAAGAGGAAACTAATAAATCCTTAAAGATATACAGGAAAATACAATTAAACGTGAAGGAATTGAATAAACTGTTCAAGACCTGAAAGTGGAAATACAAGCAATAAAGAAAGCACAATCTGAGGGAATCCTAGAGATGGAAAACCTAGGAAAGAGAACAGAACAATGCACATGGTACCAACAGAATACAAGAAAAACCAGTTAAGGAGATGTTCAATATCCTTGGTCATCATGGAAATGCAAATCAAAACAATTCTGAGATTCCACCTTACAACTGTCAGAATGGCTAAGATCAAAAACTCAGGTGATAGCAGATGCTGTCAAGGATGTGGAGCAAGGAGAACACTCCTCCGTTGCTGGTGGGAGTGCAATCTTGTACAACCACTCTGGAAATCAATTTGGTGGTTTCTCAGTAAATTGAAAGTAGTTCTACCTCAAGACCCAGCTATACTACTCCTGGACTTATACACCCAAAATATGTCCCACTATACCACAGGGACACTTGTTCAACTATATTCATAGCAGCTTTATTCATTATAGCTAGAAACTGGAAGCAACATATATGTCCCTCAACTGAAAAACTGATAAGGAAAATGTGTTACGTCTACATAATGGAATACTATTCAGCTAATAAAAACAAAGACATGGATTTTGCAGGCAAATGGATGGAACTTGAGAATATCATCCTGAGTAAGGTAACTCAATCCCAAAATGACATGCATGGCATGTACTCACTTATAAGTGGATATTAGCCATAAAGTTCAGGATACCCTTGTTACAATCCACAGACCCAAAGAAACTGGGTAATGAGTAGTGCACAGGGAGTATGCATGAATCCCACTCAGAAGGGGAAACAAAATAGTCATCAGAGGTGGATAGAGAGAGGGAAATGGATGGGAAAGGCCTAAGGAGGGGTATGAGGATGGTGATTAGATGTGTGTGTGTGGGGGAACAGAAAAGGGCTAGGAGAGAGAAGAGAAATCTGGGGGACATCTCTGGGACTAACTGGAGACAGGATTGGAGAGGCTATGGGGGAGTTTATGAGTGTGAACCTAGCTGAGATTCCTACCAATGGGGGATTATAGAGACTGAAGTGGCCATCTCCTGTAGCTAGGTAGGACTTCCAGTGGAAGGAAGGTGACATCAACCCATTCACAAAACCTTCAACCTAAAATTTGTTCTGCCTATAGGATGTGCAGGAATAAAGATGGAACAGAGACTGAGGAATGGCCAACAAATGACTGTCCCAACAGGAGTTCCGTCCATAGGAGAGAGCCTACTCCTTACAACTATTAATGATACTCTGCTATGCTTGCAGACAGGTACCTACTGTCTCCTAACAGGCGTCATCCAGAAGCAGATGGAAACAGATGCAGAGACCCATGGCCAAATAACAGGTGGTGTTCTGGAGTCTTATAAAAGAGTGGGGGGGTTGACCTGAGTGAGCCTAACGGGTCAAAAACACCACAAGAAGACCTACAGAATCAACTAACCTAGGCCTATTGGGGCTCACAGAGACTGAATCAAAGAGCATGCAGGGGCTGGACCTTAGGCACCCTCCACATTTTTAGCAGATGTACAGCTTGGTCTTTACGTAAGTTCTCTAACAATTTGAGCAGGGGCTGTCTCTCTGTTGCATACCATTGGTCCCCTTCCTTTACCTCGACTACTTGATTGGGCCTCAGTGGGAGAGGTTATGCTTAGTCCTGCTGAGACTACATGTCATGTCCCAGGGTGGGGTGCTACCCAACGAGGGTTTCCCTTCTTTAAAGAGAAGAGGGGGTAATGAGAGGAAGGATTTGTGGAGGTGGGACTAGGAGAAAATAAGGGAGGGGGCTGTGATTGAGATGTAATGTGAATTAAAAAATAAATTATAGAAAGATTAAAAAGAAAGTACTAATAAATACATAATAAGTAAAGTCAGGAAATACTCATTTGTTACCTAGTTATCTATTTGTTAGCTCTATCTATCTATCTATCTATCTATCTATCTATCTATCTATCTATCTATCTATCTATCTGTCTATCTATCCATTAATTCATTTGAAACAGGGTCACACAATATAGGTATGGCTGTACTAAACCTTACTCTGTAGACCAGGATGGCCTTGAACTCATAGAGATCCACTCACCTCTGCTTCCCAAGAGCTAGGATTAAAGGCATGTGCTGCCACAATTGGCTCCAAAAATACATTTGCATTCTTAAAATTTCTTTTGTATTTCTCTCCAGTGGCTCCTTCCTGCCTTACTTTGAGTTCTTTCTTAATTTAAATTTTGAAATAAACTTTTAAGACATCTCTAGTTTAGGGAAACTTTTAAAATGAGAGTTATTTGGTTTGTTTATGTCTAGTAACTTGAGTTCTTTATATATTTTGGATGGCCCTTTTGCAAGTGTAGTTAGTGAAAATCTTGTCCCACTCTGTAGGTTGCTGTTTTGTTCTATTTGTTCTTTGTCTTACAGAAGGTTTTTAATTTCATGAGTTGCCATTATTAATTGTTGATCTTAGTGCTTACACTATTGGTGTTTTGTTCAAAATGTCTTTTCCTGTGCCAATGTGTTCAAGGGCTATTCCATACTTCCTCTTCTTCTTTTTTGTTTTGGATATTTTACTTATTTACATTTCAGATGTCATCCCCTTTCCCCATTTCCCTCCCTAGAAACCCTCTATCCCATGTAGCCTCCTCCTTTTTGCTTTTAAACCATTAATTACATGGAAGTGTTAAGGTTAGTTCTAGGTTGAGGAACTAGCAAGAAAATAAACACAAATAGTCATAGAACAAGCAAGACAATGAACACAAAATAGTCAAAGAACAAGCAAGGCAATAAACAAAATTCTGTGAACACTCCCTTGGTCACTGTTTCTAAGGGCTTATTAGGATGAGCCAACTTCCTGTCCTAGCCCAAAGTCATTTTCATGTCTGAAGCCTACATCCTTGTTCTAGCCTAAGATTTAGATTCCTGCCTAAAATTACTTCTTTGTTCTAGCCTAATGTCAGATTCCTGCCTGAAGCCAACTTCCTTGTCCTTGGCCAATGTCATATTCCTGCCAAGTAGCCATTTCCTTGTCCTTGGTCCATGTCAGATTCTTGCCAAGCAGCCCAAAAGCTTCCCGCCTCTCCCCTTTTTTGTTTCATAAACAAGATTGAGCCTGTCTTAGGTCGTTTTGATAAGAATGCCTTCCTGGAACATCGTGGAATATGCATTATCAAAAGTAATGCATTTCTGTCTTAGGTTGGTAAGGTTTTTTTCCTTAGGAAAGTTCCCCTGTGCCAATGAGTTCAAGGCTCCTTCCCACTTTCTCTTCTATTAGATTCAGTGTATTTGGTTTTATGCTGAGGTTCTTGATCCACTTGGACTTGAGCTTTGTGCAAAGGTTACAAATATGGATCTATTTTCACTTTTCTACATACAGATTCTGCACAGAACCTTACCTGTCCTTGGCTTGCCAGCCTGTTAATTTAATAACTCTGTCTGGGGCGGGGTCCATTTTCAGTTTCAAGCCAATGTACTTTGGCTGCAACATTTTGATGTTATTCAAGACAATCTTTAACATGATGGGCAGGAATAAAAGTATTCCCAGGCACATTTCTCTTCTATCCTGTTCAGTGTATCTAGTTTTATATTGACCTCTTTGATCCACTTGGTCTTGAGTTTTGTCTAGTGTGAGTTTTGTCTAGTGTCTAGTTCTAGTTCATTTGGAAAGTTAGTTATGTCAATTGATGTTTTGCTGGGGCACACAGGTGAAAGGATGTCTTGCTAAAGCAAACACATGAAAGACTATTTTACTGAAGTAGACACAGGTGAAAGGATATTTGGATATAGCAGACACGTTTAAAGGACTCTTAATGAAGGAGTAAAACTATGACCCCACAGACAGTGGGAGATGAGTACTGAGCATCAGTTTGGTTTGCTCCACCTTGCTATTTTTTGCTAAAGACACACATATATTGGTTCACCTTACATAGTGTTGTTGAGCTCAACTTGTGATAATGACTCCATTGAGAGAAACTGGCCTAAGAACTGCTTGTGAGGTTCCTGTGGCAGCTTTCGACTTATGCGGCCTTGCCTCAGGCTGGTTGTTGAGCCTGGAGGTTTCTTCAGGATTGAACCACTGCTGCCTGATGTCTGCTTGCTGAAAGGACTAGACTGTAGCTGCTGTTTCTTACCTGGTATCTGCCTGTCTAGAGGACTGGTCTGCAACTGCTAAGTCATGTTTGATGTTTTCTATAGGACTGAACTGCTGCCCAAGAAGATGGAGCTCACCCCAAAGAACTATTGCTGAACAGGTCCACTTCCCTCATAGCCTAGTAACTTTTCTCTTCCACTACTACCTCTGCTGGATGGTGGGCTAGAGGAGAAGTTATTAAACCCTTATTAAAGTAGATTGCAAAAAAAATTGTGCCTACAGGTGATAGATACAGATCTACTTGCATTCTTTTTTTTCCCTTTTTCATTGTTTTAAAAATGTATTCTTTAATCTTTTTTTTACAGTCCAGATTTTATCACCTTCCCGGTCCAGTCTTCAACTGTCCCACATCAAACACCTCCTCCTCACCCCAAGAGAATGTCCCCAACCCCATCCCACCAGACCTCCTCACTACCTGGGGCCCCAAGTCTCTCAAGGGTTAAATGCATCTTCTCTGACTGAGTCCAGACCTGGCAGTCCTCTGCTGTGTATGTGTTTGGGGGCCTCATATCAGTTGGTATATGCTGCTCAGTGTCTGAGAGATCCCAGGAGTCCAGGTTAGTTGAAACTGCTGGTCTTCCCACCTTATAAGGTAGTCTTCCTCTTCAGCTTCTTCCAGCTTTTCCCTAATTCAACCACAGGGGTCACCAGTTATTGTCCATTGGTTAGGTGTAAATATCTGCATCTGACTTTCAGCTGCTTGTTGGGCCTTTTGGAGGGCAGTCATGATAGACTCCTGTTTGTAAGCACACCATAGCATCAGTAATAGTGTCAGGCCTTGGGGCCTCCCCCTGCATTGGATCCTAATTTGGGCCTGTCACTGGATCTCCTTTTCGTCAGACTCTTCTCCATTTTTGTCTCTGCAGTTCAAGACAGGAACAATTCTGGATCAGAGTGTTTGACTGTGGGATGGCAGCCCCATCTCTTTACTTGATGCCTTGTCTTCTACTGGAGGTGGACTCTACAATTTCCCTCTCCCCACTGTGGGACATTTCATCTAGGGTCTCTCCCTTTGAGTCCTGAGAGTCTCTCACTTCCCAGGTCTCTGGTACATTCTATAGGGTCCCCTCACCTCCTGCCTCTCGAGATTGCTGTTTCCATTCTGCTGGCCCTCAGGGCTTCACTCCTGTTCCTCTCGCCCCCAATACCTAATCATATTCTCCCCTTCCTCTCCTTGTCACCTTTCCCACCAGACCCCTTCCTCCCCTCTCCTGTGATTGCTTTCTTCTCCCTCCCAAGTGGGATTGAGGCATCCTTACTTGGGCTCTTTGGATTGTTATTCATCTTGTGCTCTGTGGAATGTATCCTGGGAATTCTGTACTTTTTTGACTAATATCCACTTATTAGTGAGTGCATACTATTATGCATATCCTTTTGGGTCTGAGTTATCTCACTCAGGATGATATTTTCTAATTCCATCATTCTTAACAGCTGAACCACATTTTCTGTATCCATCATTCTGTTATGGGATATTTGGTTTGTTTCCAGGTTCTGGCTATTACAAATAAGTCTGCTCTGAACACAGTGAAACATGTGCCCTTGTGGCATGGTGGGGCATCTTTTGGGTTTATATATGTCCAAGAGTGGTATAGCTGGGTCTATGTAAGAGGGGCTTTCTAGGTGCATTGAACAGGGGTTCCTCTGATCATGTAGCTGTGGAAGAGTTTTAACTTTATCAGCTGAAATGACTCAGGTGACTGTCAGCCTGTACTCCTTGGAAACTAGAGACTTAGAAAATAACTATTAGAGTGCTGTAAGCAGATGATTTGGCTACAGAATAAAACTGACATTTTCTAGGAAGGTTGGAGGAGGAGTGGAGGCAGGAGAGAGAGTGGGCTTGTGAGAGGAAGTGGCCATGGATTTGATTCATAGTGACAGTGACTGGCCCCATTGCTAGGACTGTTGCAGCAAAATGAGTCAGCAGAAGTAGCAGAGAGCTACAGGGCATCAAAGAAAGGGAACAGGGGAAAATAGAGGACTAATGTAAAGAATCATACCTGGCCTAGGGTGAAAGAGATGAAGGTTACTTTTAACCAGAGTTTCTCCACGGTATCTCTAAGGTCTTTTTGCAGATGGAATTGGTAGAGGGTGAGAGGTATTGGGAGAGCTTGTATAAAACATTTTGTTTGGGTATATGGTGAAGTTCAGTAAGTAAAACATTTAAAAGACAGAGTAACAACCGAGATACAAGGATAATGAGGAGGAAAGAGTGATCAAGGAGAAGGAACTGGACTGGGAAAAACCCAAAGGAATATTTGTCTGGCCCCTGTCTTTAGGTCCCATTTCAAACCAGCTAAGATTTATTGGCATGGAAGTAATACTGCTTGTGGAGGAGGGCTCAAACCCAGTCCTTAGCAGTAGATCTAGTCCTTTCCAGTCTTGGAGCACTGCAGCAATCAAGGAGCCCAGCCAATCCTAAAGGATGCTGAACTGATCTGAGCTACTGAGACAGAGAGGTTAATTGATGCAATGGAGGCTTCAATCTAGATGTCCTGAGCCTCTCAAACAATGTGCAGAGTGCCAAGAAGAGGGATGAGTTGGATGGTTTGTGGCCATTAGACCTCTTTAGAGGTCACTTGAACTGCCTTTAGGGATTTAGGGGCCTCAATCTCTTGGTAACTGCTCAAGGCTGAGAGAAGAGCAAGGGAGAGAAAGGGGCAGCAGTTAGAATGCCTCAAAAGAGAGTCTATTGAAGGGGCCAGGGTAAAGCTGAACAGGTGGCAAGGATCCAGAACATAAGCAAGGACACAGTAACTGTACACTTTGTGGGGAACATTAAGAGACAAAGTTGCACGAGGAAAACGTTTACATCAAGTAAACATGAGTTACAACTGTCTGGACCATGACCAGAGATCTACAGAAGGATGAGGTAACTGTAATTAGATGTTTGTTTATATAAGACATCAGACTCCTGCATAAGGAACAAGCAGACGGAAGCCTAGAGAAGTCAGTTAAAGTCAGCATCCAAGGAATGGTTCTGAACAGAACGTGTCCAAGGGTACTCCTTGCTTTCACATATGGTAAACTTTGTATGTTTGATCCTATCATTAACAATACCAGCTATTATTTAATGAACAAAAAGTCTCTCAAGTAAAACATAATTTTTGATTGGAAACTATTTGATAAGGTGAAATTTTTTTACCTTAAATGACCATCTCTAGAATATGAACACATGACTTTTTTTTTTTACAATAGTATACTAGTTTTATTTATTTATTTTTTCATTTTTACTATTTTTTATTGGATATTTATTTTACATTTCAGATGTTATCACCTTACCTCATTTCCCCCTCCCACCCAGGAACCCCCTATCTCAGGTCCCCTCTCCTGCTTCTATGAGGATGTGCCCCCACCTACCCCCCTACTCCCACCTCCCCACCCTGGAATTCCCCCCCCCCACGGCATCCAGCCTTCATGGGACCAAGGACCTCCTCTCCCACCTATACCTGACAGGACCATTCTCCCTTACATATATAGCTGGAGCCGTGGGTCCCTTCCTAAGCGCTCCCAGGCTGGTGGTTTAGACCCTGAGGGCTCTGGTTGGTTGGTATTGTTGCTTTCCTCATGGGGCCACAAACCCTTTCAACTCCTTCAGTCTTCACTCTAACTCCTCCATTGGGAACCTCTTGATCAGTTCAATGGTTGGCTGTGAGCATCTGCCTCTGAATATCTCAAGCTCTGGCAGACCTCTAAGAACACAGCTATATCAGGCTCCTATCAGCATGCACTTCCTGACATCCACATCAGCTTCTACCTTTGGCGACTGCACATGGGATGGATACCAGGTGGAACAGTCTCCAGAATGCCCCTCCTTCAGTTTCTGTTCTACAATTTGTCTCCATATTTGCTCCCATGCGTATTTTGTTACTCCTTTTAAGAAGACCGAAGCACCAACACTTGGTCTTCCTTCTTCATGAGCTTCATGTGGTCTGTGAGTTGAATCTTGGGTATTTCAAGCCTCTGGGCTAAAATCCAATAATCAGTGAGTAAATACCATGTGTGTTCTTTTGTGATTGGGTTACCTCACTCAGGATGATATTTTCTAGTTCCATCCATTTACCTAAGAATTTCTCGAATTCATTGTTTTTAATAGCTGAGTAATACTCCATTGTGTAAATGTACCACATTTTCTGTATCCATTCCCTGTTGAAGGGCATCTGGGTTCTTTCCAGCTTCTGGCTATTATAAATAAGGCTGCTATGAACATAGTGAAGCATATCATATGTCCTTGTTATATGTTGGAGCATCTTCTGGGTATATGCTCAGGAGTGGTATAGCTGGGTCCTCAGGTAGTAATATGTCCAATTTTCTGAAGAAGTGCCAGACTGATTTCCAGAGTGGTTGCACCATCTTGCAATCCCACCAACAATGGAGGAGTGGTTATATCTGTCTATCTATCTATCTATCTATCTATCTATCTATCTATCTATCTATGTATCTATCTATCTATCTATCTGGTTGTTGGTATGGTTTTAAAAGGCTCTGCAAATTTAAGAGTTACCTTAAAAACTGTTAATTCCACAAGGTAAGAATAAGAATACCAGAATTTTTAAGGCAAATTTGAAGCAAGTATTATTAAATACTGGCCAGGACAATGGACAGTTATATATAAAACTGCATGGCTGCAGATGGGAGCTGACAGCCTGAAATGCTTTACCTCGTAGCCATGAAAGACGCAGAGGAATTTTCCAGGTTTGTAGAGGTGGAAACAGAAGTAGGCCCAAAACATAAGGCAAAGAGGCATAAGGCAAAAGAGTCCTATAAGATACAATTTCAGAGGCCCAGCAGAAAGGGCAGACATCCTGGATAAAGCTTGAGAAAGGTTTAAGGGAGCTAGTAGTTTCTTGTGGGCAGACGGCGCTGTCATTCCATCTTATGGAATTACCTAAATCAGTTTCGATATTAGAAATCTTTTCATTCATTTTTAGAAGTTGAACCCTTAGCTGGGTGACACCTTACCTTGAGGTCACTACTCTTGTTATGTTATTCCATGTAGAATCAGGCTTTTTTAAAAAAAAAAAAAACAAAACTTTTATCCCCTAGAGCCCTAGACTCAGCTCAGTTTCACTTCTTGGTGCTCCTTTTCTCCTCAAACAGTACATTTTGCACTTTTTGTTGCTCTGCTTACTCCTTTTCATCTGCCTAAGAGTAGATACTAATAACCACAGGATGGAATCAATACTAGGCTCTCCTGCAATCTCTTATGTCAATGCAAAATTCTCTAATTTAGCCTTATGTATATTTTTAAGGGCAAGGGTGAAAAGCAGTCACAATCATTGCCAAGATGCTGCAGCAAGAAACACTTACTCCAAGAATCCCATATCTCTTAATCATTCTCAAATAGTTTACAACTGATGACTACATCTTTAAATATATGAGCCTATTAGAGTTCTATTTCATTCAAACCACCACACCTGGGGACTACGGCTCTTGGTAAAGATGCAGCTTAGCTCTTTCCTTCTGGCCCTCTTAGCCTTCCCTTCTATCCCACCTCCATTCCTTTGTGTCATTAACAGATACTTAAATACTGTAGACCAGGAACCCCTGTAGCTGCATCAGGCTGAGATCAGGTTGGTGATTTTCCCTATCCTTCCTTCCTGCCATTATGCCCTGTTTAGGCTTACTCTTAATCCTGTAGTAGCCTGCTTGAGGGAGTCCCTCCTCCACCTAACTCTATTCACTGGAGACTCCAACTCTTGCTTCAGACTTATGGTCCCCCTAGACCTTTCAGTACTGTCATTTAAGACAGATTCTATGTTCTACAGCAATCTCCTTGTAATAGTAACTCCTTCCAGCATACCTCCAAATCCCTAGGGATCCTCCCTCTCTCTCTTTGAACATACTCATAATTGTTATTTTGAAGTCTGTGTCTTGTGCTTCAGCAATATTGCATTTTTCTGGTGGAAGCATATTGTCTTAGCTATTTGGGTTTGTGATCTTCTGCTGGTGTCTAGGCATCAGCAGCCAAAGAATGGGGCACCTAGCCAACAAAGAGAAGATATCAACAGCTAGAAACACCTCAATCATCATAACTTCGGATGCCTAGACACCAGCAGAAGATCACAAACCCAAACAGCTAAGACAATATGCTTCCACCAGAAAAATGCAATATTGCTGAAGCACAAGACACAGACTTCAAAATAACAATTATGAGTATGTTCAAAACCTTAAAAAGGACATGATTAAATTCAGTTAATTTAGTTACATCTTAGTTCAGTATTTTCCATGGAAACAGAGATATCAGAAGCCTCATCAGTAGTTTATTTTCTGATAAAAGGAAATCTCTGAAAGTTAATTTACTTGATACATAAAAATCAATGAATCATAAATTCATTTGTGTGTATGTGTTTGCGTGCATGTGTGTGTACATGTATTGAGTGACATCATGTGGAGGGCAGTGATCAGTATCAAGGGTCTTTTTCTGTTATTATTCTCTACCTTATATTTTTTGAGATAGAGCCTCTCTCATTGAACTTCAAGCTCTATTATTCAGCAACACTAACTTGCCAGTGAGTTCTGGGGACCTTCCTGTCTCTTTCTTCAATATGCTGAATTACAGATGTTATACCATGTTCCAAGTTTTATACTATATGGAAGCTGGAGATAGGAACTCAGGTTCTTACGCTTATGTGGCAATTGCTTTACCCATCAATCCATCTCCCTATCTCTGTCACTTTAAGCATACTATGAAAACAAGTATAATTTCTATTGGCTAGCAACTTAGATAAAAACATCATTAATAATTTTCAAGGCATATTTACTTTTATTTTGCCAGCAAATTTATTTATGAAAGGTTTACCTAAATCAACTAAAAAGCATTTTGGCTAATTTAACTACTTTAATTTATGTGAGTACACATTTGACAGTAAGCCAATTTGACAACATACAAATAATATAAAAACAGAAACACATGTGGACTTAACATAGTAAATGAGCACACAGAAACATGGATAGCGTTAGAAAATAACACAAACATTTTATAGTTTTGGCTAGATTTAGTCTTTGCTATTTTCCTTTGCTTAGTTTGTTTATTGTTTAGGAGTTACATATCTTCCCATATGGAAAAAATAGTGTTGGCCTTTTATTGTGGACACAAAGTTGTCCATGCTAGTTTTTGAGGGCTGGAAAAATAGTTAAAAAATTTAAAAAATTCTAAATTTATTTTATAATTCGTTCTTTTTTTTGATGTGTTGTGTT
>JAJTUV010004215.1:0-23761 GCA_021653895.1 Mastomys natalensis | reverse complement strand
TAAAATCCCATCATCATCATGAGAAGTGATTTTAATTCTGAGTCCTGTTTTTCCTGTGTGATGGAGTATCCAGGCTTGCTATGGTGGGAGAACTGGGTTCTGATGATGTCAGGTAACTTTGGTTTCTGTTGCTTGTGTTCTTGCGCTTGCCTTTCGCCATCTGGTTGGCTCTAGTGTTACCTGTGCTCACTGTGTCTGACTGGAGTCTGTCTTTCCAGTTATCTTGCTTGTGTCAGATCTCCTCAGATTCCAGATGTCTCTGTGTTCCTGTGATCCTAAGCTCCCTCTGCTCTGGATGCAGTAGGTCTTTTAGGATGTCTCAGGATCAGATGTTTCCACAGGCGCAGACCCGCTAAGTGTCCTCTGCTCCTCTGCTCTGGGTGCAGTGTGTCCCTCTAGGATGTCTCAGGATCCGGTGTTTCCACAGGAGCAGCCCAGCTGCAGGTCCGCCCCAGGCCAAAGGACCAGGCTCCCGGCGCAAGGGAAGTTATAGTCCGGAGGGGCGGGCTTTGGGTGCCTGCTAGTTCCTTAAGCCCCACCTGGCTCCCAGTTGTAACTCTGGGCTTTGGGGTATTGGGCAAGGTGTCTTACCCTCTGCTCTAGGTGCAGTGAGTCCCTCTAGGATGTCTCAGGATCCGGTGTTTCCACAGGAGCAGACCAGCTACAGGTCCGCCCCAGGCCAAAGGCGGCTCAGGTTCTAATATCAAAAATTAATAATGAGAACTCATGAAACTGCAAGGCTTTTGTAAGACAAAGAACACTCAATAGGACAAATTAACAGAACACAGATTGCAAAAAAAAAAAAAAAAAAAAAAAAAACTTCACTAAACCTACATCTGACACAGGTATAGTATCCAAATTTTCCAAAGAACTCAAGAAGTTAGACATCGACGACTCAAATAACCTAATTTGCAAAAGGAGTACAGAAGTAAACAGAGAATTCTCAACAGAGGAATCTCGAGTGGCCTAGAAGTACTTAGAGAAAGGTTCGATGTCCTTATTCACCAGGGAAATATAAAATAAAACAACTCTGAAGTACCATCTTACACTCATCAGAATGGCTAAGATGAAAAACTCAAGTGACAGAACATGCTATATGAGGATGTGGAGCAAGGGTAAGACACTTCCTATGCTGGTGGGAGTGCAAACTTGTACAACCACTTTAGAAATCAGTTTGGAATTTTATACAGAAAACTTGAAATAGTTCAACCTCAAGACCTGATATACCATGCCTGGTCATATACCCAAAAGACACTCCAACATGTCACAAAGATAATTGCTCAATTATATTCACAGTACCTTTATTTGTCCTAGCCAGAAACTGGAAACAACTGAGATAGATATTCCTCAACTGAAGAGTAGATAAAGAAAAACATGTACATCTACACAACAGGATACTATTCAGGTCTTAAAACCAAGATTTCCTGAATTTTTCAGGCTAAGGGACAGAACTTGAAAATATCATCTTGAGTGAGGTAACTCAGTCCCTAAAAGACATGCATGGTGTGTATTCAATTATATGTGGATAATTGTCATAAAATACAACTACCATGTTATACTCTACAGACCCAGAGAAGCTAAACAAGAAATAAGGCCCAAGTGAGGAAGGTTGTATCTCACTTAGAAATGGAATAAAATAGTTATAAAAGGCAGATGGAATGTGGGAACTGGGGGGGAGAGAGGATGGGGATGGGAATGGGGGATTGAGGATCAGGTATGCGGAAGGACAGGAGAAATAAGTAGATGATCATGAAAATGAAGGGAAATCTGCAACTAATGGGGGTGAGGAGGTGGGACAACTCCAGGTGGAAACATGGCCTGGGAAAAGGGAGATGCCTAAGAATCAATTGGAGGTATCTTAGTTGTGACTCATTGCACTGTAGATATGAAAACTGAAAAGACAACCTCCTATATCCAGACAGGAATCCCAGTGGAGAGATAGAGACACTAACCCACCCACAAAACTTTCAACCTAAAATTTATGCTATCTACAAATAATGCTGGCATGGGGAAGGGACTGAGACTGAGGGCATGGCTAATCAATCACTCGGACCAAAACCCATCCCATGAGCAACCACCAATCCCTAACTCTGTGGATGGTAAGCTGTTATGCTTGCAGACAGGAGCCTGTTGTCCTGTGAGAGGCTCCACCCAGAAGTTGAATCTGAGAGATACAGATACCCAAAGCCAAACAGCATATGGAGCTTGGGCATTTTTACAGAAGAATAGGATGAAGGATTGCAGGTCCCAGAGGGGATAGGAACTCCACAAGAAGAGTATCAAAGCCAATTAACTTGGACCCTTGTGGCTCTCAGAATGTAAACCACCAACCAAGATCCAGGTCTGCCCACTCATATGAAGCAGATGTGCAATTTGACCTTCATTTGGATCCTGAACAACTAGAGCCGAGGCTATCCCAAAAGCTGTTGCTGTCAGTGAGACAAATTCTACAAGCTGTTCTGCCTTCTTTGTCATCAGTGGAGGAGGGAGCATCTAGCCTTGCTGAGTCTTGAAGTGCTAGGGAAGAGGGAAATCCTAGAGGGGCTCCCACTCTAGCAGAGGAGAAGGGGGGCAGGAAAGGAGGAGGAGGAGGTGATCAGGAGGGAGGCAGTGAGCATGAGCAGGATTTATGAATGAGCAAAAAAAATAAATTAATTAGTTAATTAATTAAATTTTAAAAGACACAGTTGAATATTTTAATACTTTATGATACTAAGAACTTGCTATATGCTAATCAAGCACTACTGAACGCAGAATAAAATATTTTAATAAACTGAAAGAAGCACACTTAGTTTCTAAGCACATTATTTAATTTTTGCAAAGTGTTTCCATAGTGATATCACTTATTTCAACTTTGGTGTTTTTATTAGATTCTTGAGTATGTAAAAAAGCAATGTCTTTTTATTTTTGTGCCTTGTCTTATACTATTTTTTCTGTTTGTTTTATCCAATTCTATTTTTAGCTTTTCTTTAATCTTATTTATTTTATTATTATCCCTTAGAAACCTGTTTGTTTTCTAATGACAGACAGAAATGGGTTAGATCCAAATGGCTGGTATATGAAGACAGACTCAGAGAAGAGAGGGAGTGGAAACTTTAACCAGGATGTATTATTTGAGAAAAATATATTTTAAATACAAGAAAAAAATACTCACTGATTCAGAAAAAAAACTTATAACTACTTATCTTTAGGTAGTAAGATAATAATGTTTCCTGTCTTCACTATGTTAATGTGAAGGCATTTGTGGAAATACATGAATTTATTGTATTTGGGGGTGAATGTAAATCTGTATAGGGATATAAATATGTAATAGTTTCCTACTTTGTAGCATTAAAATATATATTATGCATGATGATCAAGAAGTAATGAATACAAAATTAATTGAAGTCAATTTGCTAATACTAATTTGGGGAATTAGCTACATAGGAGTGTTTTAAAATTGATAATAGGAATGCTCTTCAATCGCCCTTATTGTTTGAAATCACAAAGTTAAAGCCTGTTACTATAATACTTCCTCTTATTCCTAAGAGATCAAGTCTTGAGCACTCAGGGACAGGTTACAGGCTCATAAATCACATTGTTCCAAGAAGGCTGAATCTATGTGTGGACAGACTATATGCACTAACATCTCTAGTCCTGGATAAGGTACACACATCTTTGCTGTTTTTCATAAGAACATTACATGTTTCTTATTTTTCTCTTTTTTTTCAGTTTCAGCAAATATATATAATATATAAAGGCAGGTAAGAAACAAGGCAGATGTCTGCTTTATATGCTAAGCATTATAATGTTTAGGAAAATAATGGGAGGGACAAATGTATTAAGATTGAAAGGGAAGTTGGCAAATTATATATAGTACCTTAATAAAAGACATATGATTTTATGTATCTTAAATATTATAAATACATTAAATGAAATAATTATTTTTAAAGATCTGTATATTGAGAAAAATATTTAAAACATATTATTCAAGTTTTAGAAGTCTGAGTGCTGCATGCAGTTTTCAGATTTTCTATACATGTATTTTACTAATCATGCTTCAACCTTATATATTTGAATATATGAAATTTCTATGTTATGTAACTATGAATATATCAAATGATATCTTTTAACATTCATTTATATATGTAGAATTTTGGTTTGTTAAGTGCAACACTGAAACATTGAGTCATGGACTTTAAAGGAAAGAACTTCTCAGGAACCGTTAACTTTAAAAAAAAAGATAAGTTTATTCAAAGGCTGAATCAAAGACAAAAGGAAATAAGGAAAAAGTAACACAATATAACAACATCTGGAGACTTAGGCACAATATTCAGACACAAATCTGGATTCTAAGACAATGTACAGGGGCTAGTTTCCTCATCATCTGTTTACACATGACATATAGGTGTGCAGGGTGCAAATAATTCAGCTGTTAGATCATATGAACATCTCTGCTAGCAGCATGATTAGTGTAGAGTGCTGATTCTGATAGACTCATAGCTTTGTGCTCAGGATTTCTGAACCTACAAATCTTTTTGTATACTTTCCGACAATCTCGCTGTTTACTTTTTTCTTTTTTGGTTTTTCGAAACAGGGTTTCTCTGTGTAGCCAGGGCTGTCCTGGAGCTCACTCTGTAGACCAGGCTGGCCTCGAACTCAGAAATCCGCCTGCCTCTGCTTCCCAAGTGCTGGGATTAAAAGCCGTGCGCCACCACCGCCTGGCTCACTGTTTATTTCAATGGATCTCAATTTTTAGATCAAAGTCATAGTAAATGTAGCTCTATTTTTGAAACCAAAGATCAACTTGAGATGTTTTCAGTAAATTATGTGAATTTACTTATAAATAACACTGTCAGACTGAGGAATACTCTAAGGGTGTAGAGAATGAAGGGATGAGAATGGTTACTTTCAGTACCCATACTTAATTATGCATATTCATTTTAGACAACATAGTGATGCTTTTTATAAATCAAATATTATGATTCTTATCTGAAGATGACAGTTTTCATCTTAAGATGAAAGGAGAAACATTGCCTGTGTTTCTGAAATTATCCATTTCCTAACCTATGAAAGGGCAGGACAATATTCTTACAGTGACATGATGATTGCTTGTACATCATGTGGATAAATTTGCATGAGTATGTGCTATATATTCTAAAGAGAGCTATGTAGACAAAAGAAATTATGTAATTTTCTCAATAATGGACAATTAGTCAAGTACATTTCCAATAGTCTCATGCACTGATGATTTTTATCATTTTTCCCCTATTAAATCAAATATCAAGAGTCTGACTATGAAAACAGGAAAATTATAATGGTCAATTTTTCTTTTTTTTATTGAAATACAGGGTATTTGGATCCAAAGAATGAAGTTTGAGAACCTCACTATTTTTACTGAATTTGTCTTCTTAGGACTTTCTCCCAGACAGGATGTGCAACAGGGCCTCTTTGCGTTGTTCTTCCTTGTTTATGGACTGACTGTAATTGCTAATCTAGGGATGATCCTGCTGATCAAGATGGACAGCAGACTTCACACTCCTATGTACTATTTCCTGAGCAATCTGTCCTTCTGTGACATCTGCTACTCCTCCACAGTCTCTCCCAAGATGCTGGCTGACTTCTTGTCTAAAGAAAAGAGGATTGCTTACAATTTATGTGCTCTTCAAATGTATTTTTTCGGGGCCTTAGGAGACGTAGAATGTCTCATGCTAGCTGTCATGGCCTATGACCGTTATGTTGCCATCTGCAATCCCCTGCTCTATACAATTGCAATGTCCAAGAAGGTCTGCATCCAGCTTGTGGCTCTTGCCTATGCAGTAGGCTTGGTGGATTCAGCAATCCACACATCCTTTACATTCCGACTGTCCTTCTGCAATTCAAATGTCATCAACCACTTTTTCTGTGACATTCCACCCTTGCTGGCTCTCTCCTGCTCAGATACTTCCATCAATGAAATACTGCTCTTCACATTTAGTACCTTCGTGTTAGGGTACAGTGTTGTCACTGTCCTTCTCTCCTACTGCTACATCATTGCTACCATCTGCAGGATGAACTCTGCTGAGGGCAGACGCAAAGCATTCTCCACATGTGCCTCTCACCTCATGGCTGTGGCCATTTTTCATGGAACTCTGCTTTTCATGTATTTCCGGCCCAGCTCAAGTTACTCCATGGACACAGACAAAATGGCCTCTGTTTTCTATACAGTTGTGATTCCTATGTTAAACCCACTGATCTACAGTTTGAGAAATAAGGATGTGAAGGGTGCTCTGAAGAAGGCAATCAATATTAACTTGTGATCTGGGTAAAATTCTATATCATGTGACAAAATGAATAGAATATTCTGAGACTGTGTTTAAGTTTATTAATATAGATTCCCTCGTATGCAACCTTTGAAATATTTCCTATGGAGTTTCAGTGTGATGAAAGCAATAACTGTCCTTAGTTTTCAGTCTAAATTAATAACAAATAAAAGCTTCCATTTGAATTTTGTAGAGAGAGCCCTTAACGCCTGTTTTCTTGAATAGAGGAGATACAACAGGGCTCAACATACACTTCACATCTATAATCTCTCAAATTTTTCCTTTGTTTCAATAAAAGGATCCATAAATAAATTGGATATATACAAAGTGAATGTTGGACAGTGAAAATAGGTTTTGTTGTTCTTTTGCAATAATCAGGTATATTAGAGTCCTCCAATTTATGTCCAGAACATTCCAGTCACTGATTAATATCTAAATGAATAAACAGAACCTAATTACACACACCTGCTTTAGACTTTCACGATATCTTGGTAGTATGATAATGACATTTAGTTTATGTTATATTTACTTGAATTTTCATTTTTGGATAAATAATTCTCATTAAAAGCCAGCAATTGAATAAATAAAGGTATATACTTTAAAAGGTATTATATAGTGCTTCATTTCAAATGTTAGCGAAACTTTCTTTTCATTTCATTATTTTATATTTTATCTCCAGTTAAATGTTTCTTTTTTTGATTGGCCCAGAAATGACATACTTGGCATAGGGTAACTTGGTATCAATTTCTATTCAGTTTGCTTGCTTGCATTCCCCATCCTATGATCAGCAACTCCAGGCTTTATTGCATCTGAACAACTAACTTTCGTTTCTAGACTTTCCTTCTTTTGCTGACACTGGAAACCGTTTTTATCCTGTTAGCAAATTTATTAGTAGCAGTGATGTGTTGATTTATAAACATCTATATATCCAGTTCCTCGGATCTGATGCCCTTTGCTGAATTCCATAGGAACCAGACTCATAGGCATTTCATATACAAATATTCACCAAAATACTTTTACATAAAAATTAAATAGATATATCTAAAGATAATTAAAAATTAAAATTAAATTTTCTGTCTTTCACATACAATTTTATGATTTCTTTTAAAGTTGCTGATTTATTATCTTTACCAGTTGTTGAAAACCCAGTGATTTTTTGTATTTTTAAATTAAATTAATTCTTTTATAACTGTATACAGTTCTACAATACATTCAATTTGTTATCTTTGTCCTACATTATTTGATTTGATCTATCTCTGTCAACTATTTTGTCATCTACTCACCACTTTCCCAGATTTATATTTGCTATATTAGCTTCATTTTTGTTTTTAATCAGGGTTGTCTGTGTAACAATAGGATTGAGGCTATCTCTGGAGCTGGTGGGTCAGCAGTAGGTACACAAGTGAAGGAAATGATTCTACTTTCCATTAATCTATTCAGAAGAAACAGTTCTACTGTGAGAGGTAGGTCTTCATGCAACCTTATGATCCTTGCCAATCTGATCGCTGTCCACTCTTGTACAGGCTGAGTGCAGTCACTTGTATCTGTCAGACGGTCATTGTAGTGAGTATGTATTGTCCAGAGCCATGGTATTTCACACATATAACTTCTTTCTTTCAGCTCATATAATCTTTCCAATCTTTCTCACACAATATTTTCTGAGTCCTGTGTGGATGGCACAAAAGTCGTATTTATGACTGGCTTTTAATTTTCACTTAAAGAAAAGGAAAAAAAGGAATGACTGAAACAGAGAGATAGTTTAATATCTTATATACTTAATTTTATTAATTTAGTTTACCTATATAAATTTATGTATATCTATCTAAAATGAGAAAAAGAAACAAAGAGGTAGAAGAAAATCAGCACATGATCAATAGAACTAACACTGTGCAATCATAGTGAACTGCTTGTCAAGGAAAAACCTGTTAGTGCTTAGAGACAGTATTGTTTTAGCCCATAATACAGGATTATTTTCTGGCTGTACCTCCTGTATTCCACAAAGTCTGATCAGCTAGGTTGTACATATCCATCTACCTGAAGAACTGAGATATTACTACTGTACTTGACTCTGTCTTTACTCAGTGTCAGATCTGTGCATAGTCTATATCTTGGTTCTCCGTACACCCATGTGACTCCTTGCACTGAACTGCTTGTAGAAACTATACTTTTGGATTCCATTTCAGCTCTCACCTTCCCACTGCAAGAATGTAGATAATTATTCCTACAGCACCTCAAGATTGTTATCTTTGTGGCTCTATCCTAAACCTGGAGGCTTTGCTGGCACATTTAGTAATACAAACCAATAACAACTGAAGTATGAGGGGAATCTATGTACTTCAGGAAATATCTCCTACTGAATATACATGATATAGTAGTTATTTCTCTTCAGCCTCTGAATCTACTCCTATCTTCATTTTTATAGTACTAGTTGGTTAGTATTAATGTCAATGTTTATGAACTAATTGTCTATAAAGTGTGGTAATAAGGTATAGTAACTGTGACCCAAATTTCTAAACCAGCAAATAATTCAAAGGAATTATATGACTTTTAATTATGTTTAGAGGGAAACAACAATAGTGTCCTTGGAGTTTGAGTTTAGTGTTGAATTCCCTAGGGTGAAGCTAAATTAGGGAATGAGAGACATTATGTTGGAAGCTACCAAACTGAACTTGCAAGAATATTATGCTTTTTGTGACTGAGCCATTCTTTTCACCAATCGAATGTATTTTTGGGTGTTTGATGTCTTTTAAGTTTTAGATGAGGTTTCACAATTTTAATTTTATCTTAAATTATACTCTTTATATCACACCACATACACTTTCTCATTGTGTAATACTGTATTATTACACAATAATACAGATCTTATACATCTGACACATTATCAGTCAAACAGCATTTCAATATTCACAGAAAAAAAAGCTTCATAATATGAGATGAAGTTACAAAAGATCATTCTGTGATATTATTAGTTTATATTTCAGTATATTTTACCTAGCTATGATAAAGAACAGTATGTTGGCCTGGCAGTGGTGGTACACGCTTTAATCCGAGCACTTGGAAGGCAGAGGCAGGCGGATTTCTGAGTTCGAGGCCAGCCTGGACTACAGAGTGAGTTCCAGGACAGCCAGGGCTACACACAGAGAAAACCTGTCTCAAAAAAAACAAACAAGCAAACAAACAAACAAAAGAACATTATGTTGGTGGCAAAAATACAAATGTAGATCAATGGAATAAAATAGCATGGCTAAAGAAGACTATTCATAATTACCAACATTTGATAACTAAACAAGGAAGATAAAAGCTAAACTGGAGAAAAGATAGTATCTTTAACAAATGATAATAACAAAAAAAGGGTTGACTACTTGCAGAAGAATGAAATTAGGTGGGTACTGGTGACAGATTGGCTTTGTTTAATGTCAATTTTTTTTTTTTTTTTGATTTTTCGAGACAGGGTTTCTCTGTGTAGCCCTGGCTGTCCTGGAACTCACTCTGTAGACCAGGCTGGCCTCGAACTCAGAAATCCGCCTGCCTCTGCCTCCCAAGTGCTGGGATTAAAGGCGTGCGCCACCACCGCCCGGCGTCAAATTTCTTAAGTCCAAATCTGTTCCTTTAAAAATGGTTTTGTCTTTTGGAGAGAGAGAAACACAGGGAGAGGAGGGGCTTAGGATATAAAAAGCTGATATAGGTTTTGGAGAATGTCTTGTTTTGAGTGATTCTAACCATCTGGATGACAGTTTTAGGATCCTTAAGTAGAGATACGTTAAGTTGGAAAGTAGAGGAGGTAAAAGATGGGAAAGCACAGTCATGCAAAGTGGCCTTGTTGGGCACATTGTTTCCCTTGGTGACATGGGCGAATGGACCTGCAGTAGACTGGCCCTTCTTGAAAGTTAAAAAGATAGCATGAAGCAGGTTAAAATGTAAGAGACTGGTTATTGTGTTTCCTTTTGTCTGAGGGAACGCCTGTTTCCTCCACATGGCTGAGTGTGTGAAATGGATAGGGCAGAATCTGAGCTGAGACCTAGGAGGTAGCTGTGCATGAAGGGAACCAGAGCTGCCTGGTAAAACGTGTGCTAGAATCCTGGGATCTAGGAGAAAAGAAAGTTAATCATTTCATCAATTTTTAATGGAGGGTCGGTGAATGAATCAGAGATTGAGAAAGGTAGTCAATGAAGAGAGATTTGTGGCTGGGATTTAAGGAAAGGCCTAAATAGTTGACTTAGAGGAAGAAAAGTTGTACTTCAGTGGGTGAAACTCTATACTCCAGGGAACCTAGGAAAATAAGGAGTGTGGTAAAGTCGAACTTGCTATCAGAAAGGGAAGGTCTACAAAGAAGGAGATGTTGAAGGAGATGGGGGTGCATTGATAAATACAGATAAGATTGGTAGAAAGGTCATGGGTTTGAAAACTGGGACTGTCCCAGAAGACTTAGTAGAGGATGATAGACGTGATTTTTTTTTTTGATTGTGGAATATGCTGTTGCTGTTTTATGAGGTAGCATGCTTTTGCTCATGTAGCCAAGTAGGTTTGAGAGACCATATCAGAACAGGCAGTGCTTGAAGAATGTCATTATGGTCTTTTCATTAACATGCTCACACATACACACATATGCTGTGACTTGCAACACACACACACACACACACACACATACTACATGTAAAACATGTGCCAGAGATTATCAAATAGAACTCAAGTAGAATTTTGGGGGTTCACCTATATATACTATCATATCATCAGCAAATAGCAATACTTCTTCCATTCTAATTTCTATCTCTTTAATTTCCTATTTTAGTTGTCTTATGGCTCTGGCTAGAACTTCAAGTACTATCTTGAATAGACAGGGAGAGAGTGGGCTGCCTTGTCTTGTCCCTGATTTTAGTGGAATTGTTTTAAGTTTCTTTCCATTTAGTTTGATGTTGACTATTAGCTTGGTATATTGCTTTGATTATGTTTAGGTAGGTGCCTTGTATCTCTGATCTCTCTAAGACTTTTAACGTGAAGGGATGTTGGATATTTTTGAAGGCTTTTCTAGCATCCATGCTTGAAGATAGGAGACTAGCATTGTTGGGAGATGATGTGCTCAGCCACTCAGAGACTTGATGTGCCAGATGGAAGGATACTTAGAGAGTTCCCTCCCACTCAGAGGAGAAGGGGACATAGTAATGGTAGAAGAAGTTTTGTAGAATGGTGTGACTGGGTGGGGTCAGTGAGCAGGATGTAAAGTGAATAAATAGAGAATAAATAAATAAATAAAAAAGAACACTTGAATAATTCTTTCTACATTGTCCTCTGTGAAAAGACATGAAAAATTGCTCAGGTGGAAGGATTTCTTCAATATTCTTATTAAAGTATATTGGCAATTCGAATGTTCAGTTCATCATTGGTAAATGGCATTTTGGTACTGGGCAGGCTGAGTCAGAAGGACTGCCAAGAAGTTAAGGTCAGCCTGATTTACAATAGTAAGTTTCATCCAAACTAGCTTGCTTAATAAGGAAGACTTGTATCCAGAAACAGAAGAATAAAATTTTAAATTGAAATAACAAAAAGTATTTTTTTAAAATCACATCATTGCCGGCAGTGGTGGCGCACGCCTTTAATCCCAGCACTTGGGAGGCAGAGGCAGGCGGATTTCTGAGTTCGAGGCCAGCCTGGTCTACAGAGTGAGTTCCAGGACAGCCAGGACTACACAGAGAAACCCTGTCTCAATAAAACAAAAAAAAAATCACATCATAATTTACTCATTCACACAGAGATTATAAACACAAAAAGGCAACATTCTTCTTTGAGGGCTGTACACAGTCAAGAGCTGTACACAGTCTTTTCTATTGTAGAAGAGTAAATCAAGTCCAATAAAGTCCTTTGCAATTTTTGGAGATCATTTCAGACATCGAAACGAGGGATTTCTTCAGATTAGTGATGTCAATCTCTAGCTGTTTGGTGTCCTTGTCAATGGCCCATCAAAGGTCTGAGTAGTATAAGTCTGGAGGCCAGCATCAGGATTAGAACTTTTACCAGCAGACCCTCAGGGTGTTTCATTTTTACTTGGAAAGGAAAAAGAAGAGAATTCTCAAGGAGATTTCTCTTCCCTGGAGGTCAATTGTTATTCATCTTATTTATAGTTTGGCCTGGCTTTGAGACCAGAACACTCAATCATCTGCTGTAATATTGTCCTCATACCAACTAGTGTATGCTGCCTGGTTAGTGGATCATTGTTGGAGAGATCTCAGGAGTCCAAGTTAGTAGATACTGCTGGTCTTTCTATAAGGTCTACCTCTTAGTTTCTTCCAGCCTTTCTCTAATTCAACTACAGGCATTCCCAACTTCAGCCCAGTGGTTTGGTGTGAGTATTTACATTTGACTCAATAAGCTGCTTGTTGGACTTCTCAAAGGACAGCCATACTAGTCTCCTGTCTGTATACACTATAGCACAGTATAGCATCAGTAATAGTGTCAGGACTTTGAAGCACTCCTCCAGTTGAATCTCAAGTTAAGTCTGTCCCTGGACCACCTTTCCAGCAGTCTCTTCTTCATTTTTGTTTGTGCAGTTCCTTTACACAGGATCAATTTTGGGTCAGAGTTATTTATCTTGGATAGCAACCCCATTCCTCTTGATGCCCTGTCTTTCTACTGGAGGTGGACTCAATAAGTTCCCTCTCCCCACTGTTGGGCATTGCATATAAGCTCCCTCCATTTGAGTCCTAAGATTCTTTCACCTCCCAGATCTCAGGTATATTCTAAACTGTTTCCCCACCTCCCACCCCAACCCCTAGGTAGAATATTTCCATTCATTCTGCTGGTCCTCAGGACTTTCCTCTTGTTTCCATCCACCTCCCGTAGTACTTGACCTTTTTCCTCCTTTCCCCACCCTCTCCCACCCAGGTCCGTCTCTCCCTCTGCCTCTCTTGATTGCTTTCTTCTCCCTCCCAAGTGGTACTGAAGCATCTTCACTTGGGTCTTCAGCTTGTTAACCTTCTTGAGTCTGTGGTTCATATCCTGGGTATTCTGTACTGTTTTGGCTAATTATCCATTTATTAGTGAGTACATACCAAACATGGCCTTTTAGGTCTGAGTTATCTCACTCAGGATGATATTTTCTAGTTCCATCCATTTGCTTGCAAAACTGATGATGTCCTCATTCCTAATAGATGAATAGTATTCCATCGTGTAAAGGAACCATATTTTCTGTATCCATTCTTTCTTTGTGGGACATCTGGGTTGTTTACAGTTTCTGGCTATCACAGTTAAGGCTGCTATGAACATAGTGAAACACATGCCCCTGTGGTATGGTGGGGAATCTTTTAGGTATATGCTCAAGACTAGTATAGCTGGGTCTTCAATAGGTTGGTTTCCAATTTTCCGAGGAACCTCCAAATTGATTTCAGAATGGTTGTACCAGTTTGCAATCCCAACAGCAATGGAGGAGTGTTCATCTTTCTCCGCAATCCCAAGCAACATGTACTATCATTTGAGGTTTTGATCTTAGCCATTCTGATTGGTGTAACATGAAATCTCAGGGTTGTTTTGATTTCCATTTCCCTGATCACTAAGGACTTTGAACATTTCTTTAAGTACTTCTCTGCCATTTCAGATTCTTATGTTTTGAATTAGATGTTTAGCAGTATAGCCAATATTTTTAGTGTTGTTTGGTTTTTTTGGGGGTTATCTTCTTGGAGTAACTCCAACCATACAAGTTAAAGACCTGTATGAGAAGAATTTCAAGTCTCTCAAGAAAGAAATCAAAGAGGACCTCAGAAAATGTGTTTATCTCCCGTTCTCATGGATTGTATGATTAACATAGTAAAAATGGCCATCCTATAAGCATCAAAATTCCAACACAGTTCTACAAAGACATGGAAAGACTAATTCTCAATTTCATACCAGAAAAAAAAAAAACCAAACAGGATATTGAAAGCAATTCTTAACAATATAAGAACTGGTGATTCTGGTGGAATCACAATCCCTAATCTCAAGCTGTACTACAGAGCAATAGGGATAAAAAACTGTATAATATTGGTACAGGGACAAATAGACAATGGAATAGAATTGAAGACCAGAAAGAAAACCACACAGTTATGGAAGCTTGATCTTTGACAAAGATAATACAATGGAAAAAAAGAAAAGAAAGCATCTTCAATAAATGGTACTGATCTAAGTAGTATGTAGAAAAATGAAAATGGATCCATTTTTGTCCCCTGCACAAGTTCAAGTGCAAGTTTATCAAGGACCACAACATAAAACTAGATACACTGAATTTAATACAAAACAAATTGGGAAAGTGTATAGTAGAAGGAATTATTTAAACCCCAAATTTGTCTGTTGTAAGATCTCCTACCCGAAGGAGATCAGAAAAAGAAAACACAACTCAATAATTATGATATAAATAGCACGCCTAGATTGGCAGATTTACCATTACAATACTCTAATCCCCGGCTATGAGATCCCTTATTACTTACGGTTTTTTCCAGGCTGCGTGCTTATCCTCCGAGCTCTGGCTCCTCTGTTGTCGGCTTCCTTCTATTGCTGGCTTCCTTCTGCCTGCTTCCTCCTCTTCTGCCTCTGTTTTTCCTTCTTCTTCTTCTTCTGCTTCTGCCTCCTTTTATATCGAATTCCTCTCACTCTCTCCTCCCCTAAGCCTTTTTCTCCATCTCCCCTTCTACTGCCCAATCTCTGACTCTAGCCTTTATTTTACAGATTTTAATTGGACAGAAGGTTTACAAGACGTCACCTGTATACAGATTCAGTCCTCCTCTGCAGCCCCTCCCAGGAGGGTGGAACTAGGATCAAAATACAAGGCTGAGGTTATCCACTGGGAACTAGGATCAAAATACAAGGCTGAGGCTATCCACAACAAAGTGTCTCAAACTCATCGACATGGGGGGAAAATTTTCTAACCACAACTCCAATGGCCTAGGCTCTAAGATCAATAATTAATAAGTAGACCTCATGAAACTGAAAATCTTCTGTAATGAAAAGTACATAGTCAATAGGACAAGTTGGCAGTCTCTGGAAAAAATCATCACTAACCCCACATTCAATGGAGGGTTAATATCCAAAATATATAAAGAATTCAACAGAACATTTTTAAAATATTATGATGGTTTATTTTTTCAAAATTAAAATATCACACAGTCTCACATCATATTTATTGTGGCTTTGTAGAAGCTATGGAAATTCATAACAATAAAACAAAACCCAGACCCAAAGGGAACAATTAAGACACATTTATGCTAACAAATTTAGGTATGTGTGATTTATGTTTTGAAACTCAGAAATAAATCCACACACCTCTGGACACTTGATTTTTGATACAGAAGCAAAAATGATACTATTGAAAAAATGAAAGAATTTTCTTTTTTTTTTTTTTAAGAATTTTCAACAAATAGTGCTAGACTAACTGGATGTTTCCATGCAGAATAATGAAAATAGATCCATACTTACCAACTTGCACAAAACTCAAGTCTAAGTTAATCAAGATTCTCAATATGAAACAACAAACACTAAATCTCATGGAAGAGAAGGTGGGAGATACCCTTGAATACATTACTAGAGTTGACAAGTTCCTGAGTGGAAATCCAATGGCTCAGACTCTATGATCAAAAGTTTATAATGGGAACTCATGAAATTGCAAGGCTTTTGTAAGTCAAAGGACATTGTCAATAGGACAAATCAGGAGCCTACAGATTAGGGAAAAAATGTTCACCACCCCTACATCTTTTTTTTTTTTTTTGACTGAACAGTACATTTTCAATGATCACTCACTGAGACAATCAGGGCAGAAATTAAGAACGTCTAGAGTCAAATGAAAATGAATACAACTTTCCCCAGCCCTTGGGATACAACTGAGACAGTCCTAAAAGAGTTTACAGCTGTGAGTAGTAATGACAACATCAATGCAATTACATGACATCATAATCAGAGGAGTATGACATAACTAAGAGGAGCTGATATTATAATTGGAAGGATATAACATCATCAGTGTAAATGTATGAGATCACAATGGGAAGAGTATTACATTATCAATGGAATGATATGACATCATAATTTGATGACAAGATGATCAAAACTGGCAGGATATGAAAGCATTATTGAGTAGAAATGGCATCATCAATGTAACTAAATGAGATCAGAATTGGAAGTTCATGACTCCATCAATGAAATTACAAAATGTCAAAATCAGATGACTATGACATCACAATTGGAAGGTTATAACACCATAGTTGAAAGAATATGATATCATCAATGTAAATATCTCAGGTCATAATTGGAAGGATATGATAGCATCAATGAAATAACATGACATCATAGTCATCTGACTATTGTCTTAGGGTTTTATTGCTTTGAAGAGACACTATGACCAAGGCAACTCTTATAAAGGGAAACATTTAATTGGTGTTGGCTTACAATTTCAGAGGTTTAGTCCATTATTATGGTGGGAAATATGGCAGCTTGCATGGTACTGGAGAAGGAGCAGAGAGTTCTGTATCTTGATCTGTAGGCAGTAGAAGGTGATGGGGGGGGAGGGGAGTGTACTATGTGCTACATTGGAACCTCTAAGCCCACCTACACAGTGACACACTTACTCCAACAAGGCCATACCCTCCTCCAACAGGCTATGTCTCCTAATAGTGGCTCTCTTTATGGGCAAGCATTCATACACACGAGTCTATGGGGGCCATACCTATTCAAACCACCACATTCCACTCCCTAGACCCTACAGGGTTGTAGCCATAACACAATGCAAAATGCATTCAGTCCAACTTCAAAAGTCTATAACAGTCTGTAACAGTCTCAAATTTGCTTAAAAGTCTATAGTTCAAAGTCTCTTCTGAGACTCATGCCATCTTTTAACCGTATTTCCCTATTAAAAAAAAAAAAAAAACCACATATACATTACTATTCCAAAAGGGAGCATAGTGAGGAAATAATGGACCAAAGCAAGACCAAAAATCAGCTGGGAAAAATTGAAACTCTGCATCTCCATGTCTGGTGTCAAAATGCTCTACAGATCTCCAACTCCTTTTAGATTCGTTGAGCTCACAACCATCTGTAATGGGATCTGATGCCCTCTTCTGGTGTGTCTGAAGATAGCTACAGTGTACTCATATACATGAAATAAATAATTCTTTAAAAAAAAAGTGAACATTAGGTACCACATGACAGAGTCTATACTAGGCTATTTTGAATTTTCCTTTGCTAGTGTAATTAATCCCAAACTCCAGCCCCAGGCAAACTCTGCAGATAAGGACAAAAAGCAGCCAAATTATTTGCCAAATATCACAAAAACAGTCTCTAGACCACATGCTAACATTCTTCTCCTCTGAAACCTCTTGAGCCAGGATCCCCAGTTCAAATACCCCTCAGCACCACTGTCTTCCATGTTCCTACTAATATGGTCCATTAAGCCCCACTTAAAGCATTTCCATTGCTTTCCTAATCCAGAATCTCCAAATTCACATTCCTCTGTACAAAAGCATGTCCAGGCCTACCACAGCAGTACTCTAGTTCCTTGTACCAACTTCTATTTTAGCTAGGGTTTTTTGCTGTGAAGAGACATCATGGCCAAGGCAATTCTTAAAGGAACAGATTTAATTGGGCCTGGCTTATTGTTTCAAAGGTTCAGTCTATTATCATCATGGTAGGAAGCATGATAGTGTCCAGGAAGACATGTGCTGGAGAAGGAGATGAGAGTTCTATGTCTTGATCTACAAGTAGCAGAAGGGGACTGTGTCATACACTCAGCATATCCTGGTAGGAAATAGAAAGGATAATAGAACACATGTATTAAAAATACAGAAGTTGGGACTACCTAGGAGGAAGAAAGGGAACCAGATAGAGGTGGGGAGGGGCATAGAGGGGGAATAGGAAAGGGGAATAAATGAGAACAAAGCACAACAATACTTATAAAGATGCTGTCGTGAAACCCAATACTATCCTTATCAAAAAGGAAAAGGTAAAGAGAAAGCCCATAGATTTAAATGTTAAAAAAGAAAAAAAAATACCCCATTTTAATAAAACTGCTCACTCTCACAGAAATATTTAAGATACCATCTGATGAATATATAGGCATCATGGAGATTTAAATAAGAATCCCACGTAGATAGGTATAGGTTCAGATGTTTGCATACTGGGTACCCAGTTTTTTGTTTTTTTTTTTTTTAATTTTTATTTTCAGCAAATCAAAAAATTTAAAAAGCATTCAAACAGAATAAAATGAAAAGAAACAAACAAGCAAAATACCAAGGGTCAGATATACTTATACAAGAATTCTATAGAGCCTTCAAACAAGCAATACTTTTTGAGTTATGTTTAAAAAATTCAGAACCACAATAAGCTCCTTCACAAAGCAAATAATATTGAAATAGTGAAATCAAGTGTAAACCCAACAAAAATATATAAGTTATAGTCCAGTATCCCTCATGAATATACATACAAAAATTCTCAATGAAGTAGTTGCAAACTGAATACAAGAGATATAAAAAAATAATATTCCATGAATAAATGAATAACTGAACAACTGTTTTTTTTTTTTTTTTTTTTTTTTTTAGAAGACCATACTCCATATACAGGCTGCATGTTTTGGGATAGCCCCCACTCCAGATGTTTGAGACCTACATGAAAACCAAGCTGCACATTTACAACATATGTTCAGGGAGGCCTAGGTTCAGCCCATGGAGGTAGATCTGTGTAGACTAGGTATGCTCCACGGTTGGTGATTCAGTCTCTGAGAGCTCCAAGGTTCAGGTTCGTTTACTCTGTTGATCTTCCTGTGCAGTTCCTATCTCCTTAGGGCCCACAATCCTTTCACCTATTCTTCTTTAAGAGTCCTCAAGCTCCATCCACTGTTTGGCTCTGGATGTCTGTATCTGTCTGAGACAGCTGCTGGTTAGAGCCTCTCAGAGGACAGCTTGCCCCTGTCTGTTCTCAGGCTGGAGGTTTAGATCCTGGGAGCTCTGGTTGAATCTTTTGATACTCGTTCTAAAAAGGACAAAAGCACCCTCACTTTGGTCTTCCTCCTTCTTCTTGAGTTCATGAGGTTTATGCGTTGCCTCTTAGGTATTGTGTGTTTTGGGGGCTAATATCCACTTATCAGTGAGTGCATACCATGTGTGTTCTTTTGTGATTGGGTCATCTCACTCAGGATGATATTTTCTAGCTCCATCCATTTGTCTAAGAATTTCATGAGCTCATTATTTTTAATGGCTGAGTAGTACTCCATTGTGTCTGCTTAAATTCTCTGGAGTACGGAACAGCCGGACCAGTTATGGCTGGGTTCTGTAGTCTTGGATCTTCCCACTGAGTAATTTTGCTATTTGGTCAATGTAAAATGTGCGGCCGTCCAAGTGGATCCTTTCTTCCCAGCCAGGAGGAAGAGGGCCCAGGTCATTGGGGTTTAAAGATGCTTTTGACCGCATATGTACTGGAAATTTCAACCGTGGATCTTCCCAGGTTGTAGTCTTTGTATTATGGTCAATGAAGAAGGGTCGGCCGTTTGGCGCTATCCTCATCTCCCAGCCTGGTGGCAGGAAGCTCTGTGTGACTTTGTGTTGTGGTTTGGGGGAGTTGTAAGGTGATGGCTGAGGGGACTGTGGATTGGAAAGGGTATCTTTCACAGCACGGCGTATGGGTGAATCCTTGGCACCCTCCAGTGGGGCAGATAAAGTTACTGTTGGCGAGCTGAGGCTACGAGGCCGGCGGATCTGGGGTTCGACTAGGTGGTTGTTACTGTTTGTGGCTGATCCGGAGGCACCATCTTCTGCAAGCTGCATGATCGGTCGAGTCCAAGTTGTGGTTCGATTGTTATGATTGACATAATATGTGCGGCCCTTAGCATCTTTTCTCTCTTCCCAGCCTGAAGGTAGGCCCGGCGTGGTATGTACATAGGCCACTGATGGGATCAGAGAACTAAACTGTTCCCCATTAGAGTCCGGAGTGATCTGCAACCTTCTGCTCAGTTCTTCCGACAGCTCCTGGGGGCTGGTCCGAGACACTGGGGAGGCAGGAGGCGGGGGCAGAGCCAGGCTGAGAGAATCTCCTGCCATGTTCACTTCCTCTGAAATGGTCTCCCAAGGCTCAGGGCCTTCTCCACCGCCTTCAGAGGCCTCAGGCTCCAAATCTTCACTAATGTGCCTCCGAGAGCGGAAGCGTCGGTGTGCAGCCTCCTGGTTGATCTGCCTGATGTTATTGTCTGACTCTGAGGATACATCCATCAAGCTAGGTCGGTGCCACTGCGTACTCCTGTTGTTGTGGTTGACATAGTAAGTTCTGCCTAAATTGTCAACTTTCTCTTCCCATCCTGGCGGCAGGGGAGGAGGAGGGAGTTCCTCCTGGTGCTGGGAGGCAGAGTCGTTTGAGTCAACGACTTCCCATCCATGCTCCATGTCGTCCCTCTGCTCGCTGTTTTCTTCATCCTGACCTCCGTTTTTCGGCATGTAGGCCATTTTCAACCTCAAAAAGCCCTTGACGCGAGATTTATGACTTCTAGGTCGCTGGAGAAAATCCTTAAATGTATAGGGTCTCTCCATGGTTGGATCTTCTGTCGGAAGGTGACTAAGAGGCACGTCCACCTGGCCCAGGAAGTCGTCTCGTGTCAATCTGTTTTCGTCAAATACTTCAAATAGGAGTCTGTGATTAGATGGATTTACTCTGAAATAAAATTCCTCATTCCACTTTGGGTTCAGCGTCTTTTTAATTGTCTTGGTTTGAACCAGAGCAAGCTCTCTGTTCTCATCAGCTACATACAATGACAGCTTCACGTATGGGTCACTGGCTCCAAATATGTCCTTCTTGGCGAGGTCAATTCCAGAAACAACTTTTACTCTGAGAATACGGGATTCTCCCTCCTCTTCCGAAAGTCCGTAGACAGGCTCCCCGAGCCCGGTCGCCATGGAGCCGGCGCCCCGCGCGGGGTCCTGGACGCTGCGACGGGCTGAAGTGCGTCGCGGGGCCGCGACCCTCTGTCCTTCTGCGCCGCCCGGCGGGGAAGGGCTGGCAGGTGAGGCTGCACCCGGCCCCGGCGCCGCTTCCTCCCGGAAGGCTGCGGGGACGCGCGGACTGGCGGCTCCGAGAGCGCGCCGAACAGCGGCTGGCCGGGAGCTCTCCCTGCTCTATGCTGAGCCGCCGGGCTCCCGCCCCCGCCGATGGCTCTCCCGGCCTCCCCCCAAGCCCGCTCCGCAATCCCCGGGACCCGCGCGCCCGCCCCTCGCCTGCTCCGCCTGGCCGGCTCTCCCCGCCCCGCCTGCGCCGCCGGCGCCCACGGGGACCCTCCCGCTCGCCCCACCACCCCTACATCTGACACAGGGCTAATATCCAAATTTTACAAAGAACTCAAGAAGTTAGATACCAGCAATACAAATAAACTAATTTTAAAATGAAGTAGAGAAGTAAACATAGAATTGTCAATTGAGGAATCCTGAATGGCTGAGAAGAACTTAGAAGTGTTTAAAGTCCTTATTCATCAGGGAAATGCAAAATCAAAACAACTCTCAAGTACCATCTTACACCCATCCGAATTGCTAAGATCAAAATGTCAAGTGACAGTACATGCTGAGGAGGATGTGGAGCAAGGGGTAGACACCTCCATTGCTGCTGGGAGTGCAGTCTTGTACAACCACTTGAGAAAACTTCAACTAGTTCTACATGAAGACCCTGCTATATCACTCCTGGGTATATACCCCAAAGAAGTTCCAACATCTCACAAAGATCTCAATTATTTTCATGTTAATTTTATTTTTATTAGCCATAAGCTGGCAACAACCTAGATATCCTTCAGATGAAGAGTGGGTAAAGAAAATGTGGTACATCTACACAATGGAATACTATCCAGCCATTAAAACCAAGATACCATGAATTTTCCAGGCAAATGAATCAAACTTGAAAATATTATCTTGAGTGAGGTAACCCAGTGCCAAAAGGGCATGTGTGGTGTGTACTAAGTTATATGTGGCTATTAGCCATAAAATAAAGGTACCATGTTATAATCTACAGACCAAAAGAAGCTAAACAAGAAAGAAGGCCCAAGTAATGAAGCTTGCATTTCACTTAGAGGGGGAGTAAAAATAATCAGAAGTGGCAGATGGAGAGAAAAAACAGGGAGGGAAGGAGGATGGGGTTGGGAATGTGGGATTCAGGATCTGGTGTTGGGAAGGACAGGAGAAATGGCTAGACATCTATGAAAATGAAGGGAAATTTGCAACTGATGGGGGTGAGGAGGTGGGGGCATCTCTAAGTGGATACATGGCCTGGGAAAAGGGGGCGTGTATAAGATCAATGAGGGCTACCTTAGCTGTGACTCAGTAAACTGCAGACATGGAAACTGAAAAAACAACCTCTTGTATGCAGACAGGAACCACAGTAGAAAATAGAGACACCAATTCATGTGCAAAATATTCATCCTAAAATTTATCCTGTCTACAAATAATGCAGGCATTGGAAAAGGAGCAGAGACCGAAGGAATGGCTAATCAATCACCAGTCCAAATTGAGACCCATCTCGTGGGCAACCATCAGTCCCTAAAACTGTGAATAATACTCTCTTATGCTTGCACAGAGGAGCCTGTTGTCAGTGAAGGGCTCCACCCAGAAGTTGAATCTGAGAGATAGAGATACCCACAGCCAAACAGTATATAGAGCTTGGAGATTTTTTCAGAATAGGATGAAGGACTGCAGGCCCTGAAAGGGATAGGAACTCCACAAGAAGACTAACATAATCAATTAACTTGGACCCTTGTGGCTCTCAGAATCTAAACCACCAACCAAGAATATACATAGGCTGGACCTAGACGTTTCCACTCATATGTAGTAGATGTGCAATTTGAATTTATTTGTGTCCTGAGCAACTGGTGCCAGGGCTATCCCCAAAACTGTTGCCTGTCAGTGGGATATTCTACTAGCTGGGCTGCCTTCTCTGACATCAGTGGGAGAGGAAGCACCTAGCCTTAGAAAGACTTGAAGCCCTAGGGAAGAGGAAAACCTTGGGGGTGGGGCACTCTTCCAGATGGGAAAGGGAGGAGGGAAGTATTGCAGGAAGTGGTAATGAGGAAAAGGCAGTGACCATGAGTAGTATGTAAACTGAATGACCAAAAAAAAAAAAAAAAATTCAAAAATAAATAAAGAAATAAAAATAAATTAATTTTTAAAAAGACACATTTGAATATTTTATGATATTAGAACTTGCTATAATCAATCAATAACTGCTGAGAGCAGAATAAATTATTTTTTATAAAACTGAAAAGAAACAACACTTTGTTTCTAATCACATTACTTAATTTTATGCAAGGAACATTCATAATCACATCAGTTATTTCAAATTCGGTATTAATATTATATTGTGGGGTATGTAAAAGAGAAATGTCTTTTTGTTTCTGTACCTCTCTCTTATACTCTTTTTTTTCTGTTTGTTTTATCCAATTCTATGTGTTACATTTTTTTTTTATCTTATGTATAGAAACCTGTTTGCTTTCTAATGACAGAATGAAATGGGTTGAA
>JAJTUV010004214.1:0-50012 GCA_021653895.1 Mastomys natalensis | reverse complement strand
ATCATTTTACCAAATGATCATGTTTTAATTTTTTCTTATAGATGGATAGTATATCATAATACAAATATGAAACATTTTCCCTTTCTTTTCACCAGTTAAAAAACATTTAAAAAAATTTCTATTTCTTAGCTATTATGAGAGCAACAACATAAAAAACTGGTCAATATCTTATAGCACGATGTTGCATCCTTTGTAATATGCCAGGCGGGCAAAGGTCCCTAATATGGTAGTTTTCTAAAAGCTTTTGGGAAAAATTACCATGCTGATTTGCATAGGGGTTTGCCCCCATTTGCGTTCCCCCGGGCAGTGCAAACATCTGCTCCAACATTTATAATCAGCTGTTTTTTTGAATTTTTCCATTTTTACTGGGGTTATAGCAAAAATTTTAGTTGCTATGGTCTGCATTTTCCTAATTGCTAAGGATAAAAATATTTTTCAGACTTAATTTTTTTTTTTTTTTTGTCTTTTTTTTTTTCCCTTGCTTAAAACTCTTTTCCCGGGGGCTCGGTTTTTTGTTGAACGGTTCATTTGTATTTTGACACTTAATATTTGAGTTTTTTATATATTCTGGTATTAACCCTTGTCAGATCTATTATTGCAGGAATTCTCCCATTTTGTGGGTTCATGTTTCCTGGAGATTTTTTTCTTTATTTTGAAGACTCTTTCATTTCAGAAGTCTTTACTGTCAATTTTCCCCCCTTAATACCCAAAAAAGGGGGTTTTCCCTGATCAAGAATTCTTTCCTACACAATACCAGGTGGATTTTTTGGGGAAAGGGTTTCTACATGAAACCCCCTTTTTAAAAACCCCATTTCGGGTTTTTGGGCCCCAATGTTATTTTTTTTTTTTTTTCTTTGTGTATTTATGTTTTTTAAAAAAATTTTGGGGCACTTGATTTTAAATTTTCCCCCCTGATAACTATTTCCAATCGTCCTTTAAATTTTTTTTTTTGCAAAATTGGGTTCATTAAATTCTAGAAAGTTTTTTTTTAAATTAAAATTTAATTTATTTTTTCACTTTCCCCCCCCTGCCCCAGGGTTCCCCTCCTCCTTTTCTCCCCCTTTCACACACCCCCCCCCCTTTTAGCCCATTCCTTGTGTTTGAGATGGGGGACTCCCCCGGGGGTTTTATAAAACTCACCGGGCACATCAACTCGGGGGGAATTCAACACTTTCCTTTTCTCCCATAGGGGGGAAAAAAAAGGGGGGCCCCGGGGGGAAAACAGGATCATTTTTCAGGCAAAAAATTGAGGGGTTTAGACCCCCCCAAACTCCAGTTTTTGGTCATTTTACCAAGAAACCAAGCAAATTTTTTGGGGTTCAGGGTTTTGGGGGTTTTTTCCCCCTTCGGGGCCCCCCCAAAGGGGCCGGGGTTAGCGGACTCTGTTGATTTTTTTGTGGAATTCTACCCCCTTTTGGGGGTTTTCCTTTCGATCCTTCTTCCCCCAAAACTTCCCCAAGACTTTTTGAGTTTCCCCAAAAATTTTCTGTAGGTCCCTTTTTTGTTTCCCCTGCTGGGGGTGGACCCTTTCCTAAAGGACAAACCCCCCAGGCTCCTGTCTGCAAGCAAAAACAAAAAAAATTAATATTTTCAAGGATAGGATCTTGCCTGAGGATGGGTCTAAAACTGGGGCAAAAAGGGGGGCCCGGGTTCCCTTCTGTCTCCTTGCTCCTTTTTTCCCCGCACTTTTGAAAGGGGGGGCCAATTGATAAAAGGGGGGGGTTTGTGGGGGGGTTGCTGCTTTTTCCCTCCGTTGGGGTCCTCCTTTGGCCCAAACAGGAAAAGGCCCTTCAGGCCCATGCCCCCCAAAAGCAAAGGACTGTCAGCAAAAATCACCTCCCTGACCCCGGGGTCTTTCCCATCACAGTTCTCCAGATGGGTAAGATGCAGCACCCCAAAAACCAATTTTTGCCCCCCCTGATTTCTTTTTTCCCTTTTTCCTACCCCCTTTTCCCGTTTCCCCCGTCTGCTTTTTCCCCCTTTTTCCCCTTTTCCCCCTTTAGTTCCCCCCCTTCCTTTCCCCCTTTCTGTTTGTCTGTTTTCTTTTCCTTCGGGAAGGGAAAATTAAAAAATACCCCAGGGCCCCCCTTTTTTTTTTGCTTCTTTTTTTTAAAAGGATAAAAAAGGGGTATCTAATTTTTTGGCTAATACCCCACACGTTTGTTTTTATTTATTTTTAAAAAGGGTTTAATTATGACATGAGCCATCCCAAAGAAAAATCCGAAAGATATATTGAGGGGGGCCCCAAAATCTTTAATTTTTGGGGGGTAACCAACGTTGTCAAAGGGGGCTAAAGGCCTGCTAGATTAAGGGGTTTATGAGATGCTATAAAACTACCCCCAAGTTTACTTAAGAAGTCACAAAAAAACTAGGGGGAAAAATTTCACTACTGTCATTTTCCTAAACAAATATATCTCTAACTATTTTCAAATTTTTTTCTTATGTTACAAAAAAAGGCAGCTATCCCCTTTTCACAAAAATATTTTCCTTTTAGATTTCAATGGCAAAAAAACCCAAAAGACCCCCATAAGAGAATAAATGTTTTGTGGAGTATTCAGCCTTATAACACTATGAAAAGAAAACTCCATTGCCAGGCCATGGAATTTCCTAATTAAGAAAAAAGAAAAAACTTTTAAAAACCAAATTTACCTGGGAAATTCTATTTTTGGGTTTTTAAACAGGAAGGGGGAAACCCCCCCCCGCAATCTCAACAAAAGGTTTTTTCCCAAAATAAAAAAAATAACATTTACCAACATTGTGTCAACATTAATAGGGGGGTGTTTTAAAAAGACCCCCACACGGGGATAAAAAAATTGGGGATTAAAATTTTTGGGTTCAAAAGGGGAAATCATTTTTTCCCCGAAAAGGGCACCCTGATAAATTTTTAAATTCCCTTTATGTTAAACCTCCAAAAAACATGTAAATATTAATAAAACCCAAAAGACCCCCTTTGTAGGTCATAGGGTTTAAAACACACACACACCACACACAACAACATGCCGACGCACGGCATGTATTTGCAAAAATATAACAAACTCAAAATCACATTTTTTTGTTGACACTGAAATAAATCATTTTTTGAAAAGGAACTGTTTTGTTTTTTTTTTTTTTTTTTAAGACCCCTTTTAAAATTTTGGGGAAAAATTTTTGTCAAAAAATTGCTGAAAATTACTGATATACTATAGTGCAATTGTGGGGGAAATTTTTAAAAATCCCCTGTTTTTTTTTTTATTTTTTTTTTATTTATTTATTTATTTTTTGAGACAGGGTTTTTTTTTTTGTAGCCCTGGCGTCCTGGAACTCACTCGTAGACCGGGGTGGCCCCAAAACCCGAAATCCGCTGCCCCAGGGCCCCAAAAATGTGGGTTTTTTAAAGGCTTGGGGGCCCAAACCAAACTGCCCATTTTAAAAAACCCTTTTAATTAAAAAGAACCCATATTAGAAAAACTTTTTAAAAAAAATTTTTTAAAATTTTAAAAAAAACAAAAAAGTGACCTCTTTTTGTGCTCTAACTCCCATTTTAAGTTAGAAAAGAGATTTTTCTAAACCCTTTAAAAAATTGGCAATAAAATTTAAAAAAAAAACCTGCTGCACTGCGGAAATTTCTAAAACAAAAGCCTTTAATTTTATCTTTAATTTTTAAAATATTTACTGATGTAAAATTTCCCACTAGTGAAGTTTATTAAAATTGTTTAAGGTAGAAATCCTTCAGTTATCTTCACATATGAAAGGAATCAAGTAATAGTTGTGTACACATGATATTCTTACAGTGGCTCGCTTTAGCAGTAGTAGAAATGAAGTCGTTTTTGAAGTCTGGTAGATGCTTCACCCTTTCGCTCATTTATAAATCCTTGGATCTGCCAGTTTAAGCTTAAATGAGACAGAGATAGGTAGAACTTGATGTGATAACACTATTTTCCTCTATGCTCGTCATAATTCTCTTCACTTCAATTGACTTAGGAGCATATTTTGTCCTGAGGGAGAGATTCTTTTCAATTGGACTATTCTGTATATGACAGTAATTTCATGTATTTGAAAAGAAATCTTGATCGATCACTCAAACTGTAACTGGTCTTTAATGATTCTGTGTCCTGGATAATGCCTATGATTAGCGATACCATCGATTGGAACAGAGTACGCATAAAATCAATCAATTAGCGCTTTCACTCCTCTTCTCTATCTACTCCATTAGCATACATCATAGTAGCTACCTCCCAGTATATCCCAGAATGGAGACTTTAGTTGCTCATAATCTTTTTCCATACCAGAACAGTAAATATTTACTCTACTCATGTATATCAACTGTGTAAGATTTCAAGATTTGTCTGCCAGCTTACATTTATGTCCCATGCAATAAAAATCTCTTTGTGTTGTAGTTTGTGTTCATAAAGTTTTATTATGAGAACCCAGATCATAAATGTTTCTTACTCCAAATATTTCCAGTTTTTCCATTCAATATGAGAGTTAATATTACTTTCAAACATGGGAGTTAAAAATGTAGGGGTAATACTCATTTTGTTTATCCACTAGTGTCTTATGTCTGTCACTGTGCGTACTAGATCGTTCGCCTTCTGTTTCTGTATATAGTCCCTGTCTTGCTGTCATTCAAAACACACTAAACATTAATTCCGCCCTAGCTTGTAGCCCTCAATGTCTGTAGTATATCTTTCTGAGTGTATGCTTACTTAATGCTTTTTTCAATCTGAAAAACAACACTGTTTTGTACTTTTGTAGTACTGAAATATAGTTGGTATTGAAATCACCTGGCCAAAAAAAGAGAAAAAATTGTGATGAGTTTGATTTTTTATTCTAATTTCCCTTTAAACAAAATCTAAGCTGTGATGTATAGTAAACAGACTTGTTTTTCATTTTTTTTTTAGTTCCTCCCAATAACAACAACTCATTGTTTTTTGACCACTAAAATCGAGTCATCATTTAGCTGGAGAGTTAAAGGGTTTTAGAAGTTAAATGGTATTTTTTTTTGCACACAGTTTTCAAATATAATTGAGAAAGAAAAAGAAATACACGTTTTAGTTATTCAGGCACATTTTAACAACAGATTATTATTGTCTTGGCACCTAGTAAACTTACCAGAAATTACTCGAAATTGATGAGTGAGTGCTGCTCTGGCGGCCCTGTTTGCGGGTTGAATGGAATCATTACCGCTTATTGGATGTAGCTTTTAGCGGTGTGGATACTGGCAGCACTTGGTGTTTCAAGGCTGCTGTGGATTTTCTGTGTGGTGGTGATTTCTCAAGATGTTTCATTAATAACTTCTGAGTGAGTTTAATTTTAGAAATGAAATACAGACTTGAAATACCCTATGAGTTTATTTGTGAGCTGGGTGCAGTTTGTTGCGTAGACAAGAGCTTGACAGGATGGAGAAAGCTCTTTAGTATCTGCTGTCCAGTGTGTTGCATATGTATTTTCATGAGGTCTTATTAATGTCTTGTTTATACACCACAACTATACTCTTAAGTAAAAGGAACAGGTATCATATCTTGCACTAATGTAAAAACTACCTAAACTCAAATGTATCTCTACTTTCTCTTAAAATTGTCCAGTAGTATATTTTTAATACTAATATTTTTTAAGTATTGATGATTTTTTTAACTGATAGAATTTTATGCAAATAAAGAAGACCACCAGGAACCATACAGATTTATATAAATATGTCCAATTAGATATGAAAATGTCTCCAGAGTATTTTATAGCATATTTGAAGGTATTAATATATTAAACATGTATGTAAAATATATGAATATTATAAATAATCACAATATGTATTACTAATTTGTGCAAAGTAGATAGCAGGTTTGAGGAGACAAAAGTGAGGCATTGTAGTAGGGCGGCAGGAATTAGTGAGAGTTATTAAAACTGGAAATTAGGGAGGGTTAGTCATATGTTAGCTGATTTTAACCTCCTACTGTTGAGAATGTAATCCCTCATGTGTCCATTTTCATATCAATGTCTTTACTTATTCCTCTTTCCTATGCTCAAAAAAAGCTTTATGTAAAAATAATTTCATATGAATATGGAGTAAATCAACGTATTTTTCTATATTGCGAACTAAGGCATTATTATGTAATTGTCGACTAACGTCAGTAAATAACTAGAAAAACTATAGAATAGTAATTTGTGCAATACGAGTAAGATACATTTCAAATAATCTTTGTACAATACTGAATTATATTAGATAGGTTAGAATATTTAAATAGAGAACTTGTTAACTATGACTATCAATATTTAGTTTACAATTATCTAATAAAATTGGAATGAACCTATCCTACAAAGAAATTTAAGTTAATAATATGCTTTTAATTTAGGATATTAGAAAGAAAATTTAAAATTTAATTAGTTTGTCAAGAATTTGAATATCTTATTAATATAAAAATATTAGACAAATTTTTATGGAAATTTTATTTCATAAATTATGATTTCAGGTATCTCACGTCGGTCCTTTAAATTAAATTGATGAGTCTTATTTCAGGGTTAGAAACTAAGCTTATTTTAATTTTTTTGCAAGAAGTGTTCCTTTGAGTGGTGATTTTGAAAACATGATATGCAGATTTACCAGGTCATGCCATCTCATTAAAGAGCACAAAAGAACTGAGTCCAGCCCTCCTTGGTGATCACTGGACAATCATTATTAGGTATAAATATTACAGTATTATAGACACATGAAAAATTTACCCAGTCAAGTTAAAGGGAAGGCATAGGGACCTAAACAGACAGAAATGCTCAGAGTGAAACAGTTCTGTTTTGAGTAGGGGTATTTTTATAATCTATATTTCTAATATGCTTAGATTTGGTGTATTTCAAAGACTAAAATTATAGTCAGAGTCATTTCTTGTAGGGGATGTATTTGTTAATAAATTCTCCATAAATGACAAGGAAAATGTCCTTATAGTCTTTTTTTGGTTTACTGGGGTCTCTCAGTCCAGTTGGTTCATGTTCATCCTATGTGTTAAACTTATAATTTTGAACGACTTTTACTTGTCCCATGCTGTCATTACTACAGTGCCTTTGGCGTCAATAATTCGTACTCTGGGAGTTTTATTTGTGAATCTTAGTGAGCAGAAAGCATACAGTGTGTACATGTTATTTCCACTATTTGAAAGGATTGTGTCAAGCTGAGTTTATATTGTTAAGTTCCATAATTTTTTAAGACTGACAAATCAGCAATGACATGACTTTAATTGAAGTACTGCAGACAGCATTTCAAATGCTCTCTCTGTATTTGCTCTGTTACTGCAGGACCATCAAAAGTAAGAACAACCCCTTAACAAGATATCTCTGTTATAAAAGTCGCTAATAAATGCGTGTGGAATTTTTTTCTCATTCAGTAATGGCATATAATTTTTTTGAAACAAATAATATTAATTTCGAGCACTTGACATTCCCCAATCCTTTCTCATTCCTCCAAACTCTTCCTATTACATGTCTTCTATCCTCCTCCAAATTCCTCACACTGTGTTTTCATTCTATGTGTCTTTAATATACATAATACATTATGCATAATGCATATGCATCATGCATATAGCATATGCAATATTACATTACATATCATATAATATGCATATACATATACAAGTGCCTGTGCATGTACATGTTACTTATACGTGTGTGCTGTCTATAGTATTATTAATATATATTCCTAAATTCAGACTTGCTCACACCTAGACTATCGATTTTTCAGGGGCAACCATTTTGTTTTGGTGTGCTCTTCCCTGGGAAAATTCATTATTCCTGATTTCCAACTTTTTCAGTGCCTGCATTTCATTGTTGTACTTCCCTCACAGCAATTGAAAAAGGAGCTAAGGTGTCCTATAAGCGTGGTCTCAATTGTCACATTTGTTAGAGAGAACTTTGTTACTACAAAGTTGTTTTGCCATTTTTTAAAAAACAAAGTAATGCTTTAATTTTATTTGTTGTGCCATTTCGCTTTGGTCATGCTTTTAATCCTCTAAAGTAAGTTTTCCTTTGCCATTGCTATGCTGCTGGAGTTTGGTGCTACAATTAATTACAAATTGCAAATAAGTTGATATGTTTAGTACCATGTTCCATTGTTATGATAAAAAATACGAGAGAAATCAATTACACAAAGATTAAAGTACTTGGTTTGTACTCACCTGTCTCCATCCTATGCTTAGTTGATTGTCTTTGAGTATGGTATAAACAGGGAAAAGCACAGTGGACGTCCAAATGAACTTGCTCAGAAGGTAATAGAAACCTACAGCTACATCTGCGTATGAGTATACGCTCTCTAAGATAGCACAAGGTGAAAGGAGAGTATCGCAGCTCCGAATGATTGGGCCTTCTGATATATGCAAGTAATTACTATGGTAAAATCTCCTGTAAGTGACTCTATAAAAATAATACCCTGCAGTGGAGGCTCATTTATAGAGCGAATTCTGCTAAGCGCTTATGGTGGGCTGAGCAATAAGAGAACTTGTTCTGGGAGAGAGGAATAACGGATTTGTTACCTAATATGGTTCTGTGTTCAGGCTTCTTGCATGGGATGCAGGCATTGCTGTATAAACAAGCTAGGAAGGATGGAAAACGTCAGGAAAACAGGGTTGGTGTCAAGGCATGACTTCCAGTGCAGGAGTGAATCCTGGGGCTGTGTGTGTGTGTGTGTGTGTTTGTGTGTGTGTGTGTTGTGTGTTTCTCCAAAGATGTTAGTGTTACATTCTCTTCAGTTTTACATACTAGTGCTCTTAGTACAGCATTCAATGAAACATCGTTTCAGATGGATTTTCAATGAAACTCCAGCTAGTAACAATTACACTTTATTCAGATAGGAAATATCTATATATGAATTGAACAGTGAAGAAGAGGATCTTCTTAGAGGAGAGGCATTCCAGCAAGTGATTTTGTCAAGCGGTACCCTCTGGCATTACTGGGGTAGAAGATTGGGGATCAGGCCTCCCCAGATCAGGCAGGAAGAGGAAGTCACATTAAGCCACAGGCGTATAGTCCTTCCATTTTGCTGCTGAGCTCAGGTAAGTGATTCTCTGGACACTTCCAAATGATCTGGGACTATAGATCTGGAGACTATAACTTCCGCAGTGAGTACAACTCTATAATAGCTCTTTCATTATTTTTATTATTGAAACTCTTTTCAAATTTGTATTGTATTTTTAATTTGTATTGTTATTAAAAGAAGAAAACAATTTAAAGAAAATTAAATAGAAGAATCAAGGAAGAAAAAGAGCGTTCATGGTCTTAATAAACCTTCTAATCCATGCTCTCTGGAATTAAGTTTCTAAATGGGATTAATTTTTCCATTGCTTGACCACATTTTCCTTACACGAGGGTCCTCATTTAGGACCTATATTGTGAACCGATTCTTTTATGAGGTGATTCAAAATGACTTAAACATCACAAAAGAAGATTTCCATATATGTCAACTACTTATGGAAAAGAATAAAAAAATGGGGGTCTTATTAATTTCTTACAGAAACGCTAATGAACAAATATGTTTGAATAATTATGTTTGATGGTAGAACATATACCGATTGTTTTTCTATGGTAGAAAGATTTCCTGGAGACGGATCGAATTACTCCAGTGATGTGGCAGTTTCTGTGTTCCACAGATTGATGTGTTATCTTGGATACATAATGCATGTTGTCAAACCCCATGATAATAAAATATGCGCAGTGTAGCTTTGACCATTTTAGTGTAATTATTCTAAAACAGGATAGGCCCACTGTGTGGAAGGGTTAAAAGCAGAGAAGAAAGGTTTTTTTATTACCGTTGTTATATCTTCTCATCTACTTCCCTTTCCCTATCTTTTCTTTTCTTTTTCTTCATTACAAGACCCTCATAATCCTTGAATGTACCCTCTCTGTTTCTTCTGTATCGCTGTGTAAATGGTGGGAGGAGTAAATTGAGCAATCCCAGTCTGCTAAGATAATTGCTCGTCTACATACAAAGTGTGCACAAAGTCCACTTTCTTGAGAAAGCAACGGAGAGCATGGAGAACTACATAGTATGTTACCAGCAATCTTGAACATCATTCCTCAGAATTTAACACATGGGTTCCTGTGTTATAATTTACATCTTGGAATCCTATATGGTTCTCCTATAAACTTTTTTTTTTTGACCAATTTCAACTTGTTTATTACAGGTCTAGGGAGAATAATGGTGGTCCAGGATTAGGAGAGTAACAGAGAGATGGGACATAAATTCCCATGCTCATGTGTGTTACATTGGAGAATGTGCTGTGGGTCTAAAGACAAACTATAGATGTGTGCTATGAAAAGACTGGGGGGTGGGGACGTGGGAAAAAATTGGATGTTGTGACACTGGGGTTCTTTTACTGGGATATGAACAGGGATCAGATCTTTGGACGCAGAAAAGGAAATCCCAAACCTTCTGCACTGGTAACCTTGAGTTTTGGAGCTGTCTCTCTATTCCAAGAGATGTAAGCAGAGACGCTGCCATTGAATAAATGACTCTCCAAACATCCGAGGAGCCAGGGCTAAAGAGAAATGAATTCCTCAGGAAGTCACCACGCACTGAGTCCACTGAGGGGGATCAAGAAAGCTTTTTAATCATTCAAAAATTGTAGAAGCGCATGGCGTTTTCCTGTCCTCTATAGAGAGCCTTGTCTGTACAGATGTGATTAGCTAGATTATATCTGGGGTGTATTACTTCTCTAACATGTTGTACATTAACAGTGGTGATAGAATTGGGTTGTTGTCACCTTTTCTCTCTTCTGAATCTAGTGAGCTCTCACAAAACGAACAATCATATCTTACTTTTCTTTCCACAAGGGCAACTTGACAGCTGACCAAGAGAACGTCTTCTCTCTCTCTTTTTTTTTTTTTTCCAAATGCATTTTTCTCTTTTTCCTTCTCTTTGGGCACAGGTTACTGATGGAGGAACTTAACCTCTGGGGGTTTTATACAGCCCCTATTGTGACATTGATTTTAATACATTTTTAAAACGTTGTATTTGTATTCAATGTACTATTACAATGAAATCATCAAAGGCTACGTGACAGAGGTCTATTTAATTATATTTATTGTTATAAAAGCACCAATATTCATTATGACAAAAATAACTGTATTTGAGGTTTCTAGTGTCCTACCTCACTTAAGTAATATAATTTAAGGAATTTCCCTGAGTCTGCTTGGATGGATATAAAGTTTGTCATTCTCTAATACTGATGCTCGATTCAGAGCCCTGAAGTAGCAAGGAGTAAAAAGAGTTACAGAATGTCTCCGAAGGTCACACAGGGGTTCTCTTGATCTATAGATTTAGTAGATACATTCAACATTGAGCATCTACAGATTTCAAAGCGTTTTTTGGTAGGCTTCCGGAAATAACCTTAAAATACTCTCCTTTATCTTACAACAGTATAAATTATACAAAATCCAGGGATATTTTCCTCAGGATAGATGACTGTATTAACATTCTCCTGAGGGAGCATGTTTCTTCATGTAGTCCTTTTTTCCTTTTCCTACAATAGAAATAAACCTTCACCTTTCTGAATTTCCAAGGTCCTATATATTTATCTCTTATTGACTATTTTTTTGGCCCATTAAGTTTAGTGATTTTATCCACTATTTTCCTTTAATTATAATTTTGTAGCTATAAGGACTAAAATTTAAAAAAAATATAGAGAATTTTGCAACCCATTCAGCTAAGATTTAATAAAACATTGGATGCTAAGAAAATGTCTTTTGACACAATAGTATAAAAAACATACCACGACATATTTCCATTTGATTCTCTTATTAAAATTTCCACAATCAACCTCCTTGCATTGACTCTGGATGATGTCATTCATATACCCCACCACGGTACTGCTCTACTGCTCAGTCAAACTTGTTTATTATCTCTTGAAGCAATTTATGCATAACTGAGATGCTAGCTATAGTATATAGGAGAGAGAGAAGAGAGGAGAGAGAGAGAAGAGCATGCAGAGTACTGGTTGACTATATGATATAATGAGTTCAAACAGGCCTGATTGCTAACTTTCTTTCCTACATGGCTTCGAGTAATTCAAGAAAGTGTCCGTCATATGTCTACCTTACACACTAAATAATGTTTGCTAGAAACGTTTTTTCTTAATTGGAATCACAATAACTTAAAGTATAAAACTGAAGGTTCTGGAGAGATGCTTGTAAGTGTAATATACTTCTAGAGGAAGCATCAGAACTGGGTTCTGGTGGCATACATGCACATACCAATAATGACAGAGTAGGTTTTTGCCTCAGAATGAGAAAGACTATCGTCAAGCTTATGTACACAAACTATCTGGTAGAGTTTAGATAAATATACAAACCATGATGGCATGAAAACAAGTTTTTGAAGAGAAAAAGGGTTAGGGTTCGCAAAGAAACCGCTTATTGCACTTGTGGTAGAAAAAGGACTATCTAACATACATGCAACTATAACCATATTACATACCCTAGTCATGTACCTCTGGAAGGATGAGTTAGCATGAGCGTAGGATATCTGCGCCTCTTTATTGTTTGACTTCTTTTATTATCTCCGCATTTATTCTATAATTGACAGAGGAAAAGCATACTAGGTGGTATATTGGAATGTGCATGAAATCTCCTAGGCCATAGGATAAACTAAATTCATGATATTTTTCTTCTCAATTCAGAAATAAAGAACAGAAACTGACTGCTTTCTGTGAGAAGAAACAAGGAAGATAACTTGTGCTAATATGTGGGTTATGATATTTTCTCTCAATTCTGACTTTAGCTATTATTTATTTAATAGTATTAAAATGCATATATAATTTCTGATTACTGTACAGGATGAAATACTTTGTAAATTGAAAGCTATGATATAATAAAATGTTTAGAAAAAAAGTGTCTTCTATGGTATAGAAAAACATAAAGACATGCAGGTACAGTCAGTGTTGCATTTCTGCACCAGCCAAAGTCTTTAGCACTCCAGGTGGGTAGAGGGGTTTTTACCAGGTCCAATATCAGAACTGATTGAGCATAGCATTTGGGGGTGTTGGAAATACAAAATCATTTTTAATACAGGTTTGCGTGGACCCTGGTAAGGTGCAGTGACTAGACTGGATAGTGCTTGGAAACCATGACCACATGGTCAGAACTAAGGGATTCTGGAGTTATTTTGAGAAGTAGACGAGGAAAGAGAAGTGAAGAGAATGAGGAAGAGAAGAAGAAGATGGAGAAGGAGGAGAAGGAGCCGAGCAGAAGCAGTAGCAAGCAAAGGAGGAAGAGGAAAGAGGTGGAGGCAAAGGAGGTGACAAAGAGAACAGGCGGGGAAGGACAATGAGGAAGGGAGATTGGAACATGCAAGAGATGGAAGAGGTGACTGAGTTTAAAGGGGTTGGTTCAGGATGAGTAGGATTATGAAATAATACTGCAACTATAGATGAACATAATACTCACTGTGGGGAAAACATAACATGAAAGATTCAGAATAGAAACCCAAGCATGTAATATTTTAAATGTAATTGGGTTTTGAGATAAAGTACCTCTGTCTGCTTCTACTTGCACTAGCAAAAACAACAGAATCCATGCTGTCTATAAAATTGATAGTTTACTTCAGTGTATATTCTAGTAAAATGATCAGTGGCAAGGAATTGTTGGGTCAACAAATGAAAAAATAGTATGTGATACTTTTTTTCATAGCTTGGTTTCTTGTACTGTGTTCTCATCATGGGGAAGATGTCTGTTCTCTATTGAGTCATCGATTTTTTTTTTTATTGGATAATTTTTTTTACATTTCAGATGTTCTCTCCGTACCCCATTTCCCGACGTCCTCCCATGGAAAACTGCGCTCTATCCTTTCCCCCCGCCTCTGCCTCCACGTTGGGATACCCCACCACCCATCCCGTCTCGTTATTCTCACCTTCCCCCCTCGAATATCCCCCCCCCCGCCACGCGAACGTCCAGCCCTTCAGGGGACCAAAGATCTCTTCTCTCACACTTATATATAGTTCCCTTGCATATATAGCTGGAGCCTTGGGTCCCTTCCTAAGCGTCTCCCAGGCTGAGTTGGCTGATTAGCATCCAGCGGTGGCTCTGTTGGTTTAGGATTGTGTGCTTTCTCTGTTGTCAGCAAATCCTTTCAACTCCTCCAGCCTTCACTCTATCTTCCTGGGAACCCTATGAAGCAGTTTGTGGTTAGCTTGTGAGGCATCAGCCTTGATAATGTCAGACTCTTGCAGAATTCTAAGGAGACTGCTGTATCGGATCCTTTCAGCATGTAATACCTAAACTCCACATCAACGTCTTACCTTTTGTTGACTGCACATGGGATGGATATCAGGTGTAATGGTCTGTAGGAGCCCTTCCTCACGTTTCTTGTCCTGCACTGGGTCTCCATATTTGCTCCCTTGGAGTATTTTGTTACTCTTTATGAAGGACTAAAGCCCCACCTACTTGGTTGTCATTCTTCACTGAGCTTTGTGTGCGTCTGTGAGGTTGACATCTTGGTGTATTTCAAGCTTATGGGGCCTAAAATCCAATACTCGTGAGTGTCTCGATCATAAACTTCATTTGATTTGCTTAGGTAACTTTTAAAGCTCCCTACTAATACACTCACCCTGGCAGCTTAGAATTTCAACATTATGAATGGGGACAAACAGGCACACCACATTCCATTATGCAAGCCAGGTGGTAATGTCTGGAAAAATGGACTCTTATTTTTATCTCATAGTCAGTGCTCAAATCTCCACAATTAGTAATATAATCATGTGCTGATATGATGTAGGTAGACATCTTTATGTTCTTCAAAGGCTTACAAATTCCTTATGTCAACATATGTTTGTATGATTTTATCTAGAGTTTTGAGGTAAAACCTCTATATACTATGACCCTACATGCAATAATCCGTCAGTAATTTCATTTCAATATTGAACTACAATTAATTTCCTAGTGCCGTAAACCTTCTTCTCTCTCTTCTGAATTTTATACAGCCTCGGTCTATCCATCATTTCTACTGTAAATTTCTATCAGGTTTACTTTCTTATTTTAATATGAGGTAGGTTGTACGCGCATTATGGTCATGTTTGTGAACTGAATTATTTTATTTAAAGTACTCATGTAGAGTGGTATCTATGTTGTCACAATACCAGGAATCCTCAATCTCTGTGTATATGGTTGATGCATCACTAGTACACAAACATCAAAACTTTTTGATGTAGTCACCAATGAACTAGATTATTGTTTATTGCATTTCTGGATATTGTAAATAATGACATGGTGAGTGCACATGTGTCTCTGATGTAACTGATTTTATTCTTCAGTTGTATTCTGCCAATAGTGGAAATACTAGAATACTCTAAATTGTTGTGTGTTTTGGTGTGTGTGTATGTCAGTGTGTGTGTGTATACGAAGACTCCATAGCATTGTTTATGCTCATAATATAGGTTCTATATCTCCCTCGGAGAGGAGGAGTTGGAAAGACTCCCATTTTAATGCAGGTCCTTGCCGAATTTTTTCTCTCTAGAATGTTTCTGTTTGTTTTGGCAGCTTTTGTTTGCCTTTTCGATGTTCAAGAAACAATTTTATTAGATTTTTTAAAAGAAAAAGCAGGGAGTGCTAGCTCTGTCTTGACAGTTGTTAGAAGAAGGAGATAAAGAAGAAACTAGAGAAAAGACACAGTTTGAGTTAGGCAAGGCAGTCGATGAAAAAGTAAGCAAGACATGGTGGTAAGGAAAAGTCCAGATCCTCAGGGAAGCCTGCATAAAATAGTGGCCAAGTATGTATAGTATTTAAAAGGACAGCAAGAAGACTAGAGGAATCTTTTGCTTTTTTGAGTATTATAATTTGACTAGGTCAATTCGACACCTTATTTGTGGTTTCTTGTACTAAGGAATAGACTTTTTATGTACAAAAACTGCACCTTTAAGTAATGGTAATTATTCTTGCATTCTTTAACATAGCTTTATATGACAATTAGTCTTTCTGAGGAGTGGTTTCTCTATTTGCTTGCCAGATAATACCTCGTTTTGCAACCACTTGTGCGTTGATCTTGTCGAAAAGTCAGACGGTATATTGATTCTTTAGACCGATGAAACATCTTTTCAATGGACTCAAATTATAGCTAGATTCAAATTGGATTCTGCTAGGTGATGTTTATATAGCTACAGAAACTTTGTGTTGGATGGCAATTCTAATTCCATGTACTTACTTTAGTTTTTTCCTCTATGTGTGTGTGCTGTGTGTTGTGTGTGTGGCTGTGTGTGGGTTTAGTGGGTTATGTGGTCCTTGTATTATGTTAATTGTTCCACAAAAGTTGTTTGCTATGAAAAATTCTCCCATTTCACATGTAAGAACAGAGGGATTGCTCCATGGCTAACCTGAGCAGGAACACGTGGGACTTTTAGTATTCTGGGCAAGGAACTAAGGGAGGAGGACAGTTCTGCTATGCTGGGAGAAGGAAAGATTGCTATGCCTGAGAAAGTGCAGGACAGATAGATAGCAGCTATGTAGGTGATCGGGATGAGTGGTCCAAGAGGGCTGCCCAACTGGGTCTGGGGACAGAATGATGGGATATAGATTAGTAATAATTGAACATATCTTGTGGGTGAGTGAATGCCATGTAGGAGGTACGGAAGTGGTCTTAGTCATGAGCTGTTTTATGCATATCAAAATATAAAGGGCTGTGTTTGTTGTGTGTTGTGTTTTCATTGGGGAACCAGCGCATTGTGAGGCGTATCTTAGGAATGTGGTATGCTGCTGAAATCAATTTCATATTTAATTTGGTATGATTATGTTTTTCTTAGCTGAAAAAAAAGAAAAGATTAAAGAAAAGAAAAGGAAAAAATGTTGGTCGCCACTGCTATAGCCTGAAACAGTGCTATTGTTTAAATTTAGACAAAGCCATTCTTTTACTTTCAGTTACATTAAGTATCAATTTCTTTGAGTCATTTTGTAAATGGTCAGAGATTGGGTTTATCCTATGTTTTTTGGAATACTAAAGGAAAGGACTGTTTTTTCTACAGTGTGTCCTCACTTAAAGTATTTATCAGAAAATAAATTGGCTTAAATATGAATTGATTACTAATTTGTTTTGTAATCTTTCATATATGTTCAGCAAATAACACACTGTATTGATTACTCAGTTCATATTATGTTATGAAAATCTGGTAATATAATATTATCTCTACAAATTTTAGGTTTGTTTTTATAGGTCTTGAACGAATATTATTTATGTTTTTGCATAGATTTGCATTGAAATTGAATGTCTTTTGGGGAATGTATAGACAAAGTAAATTATAATGATGCTAACATCAATCATGGTGGAATGCACTTTCATCTGTTTGTGTTTTTGTATTCCAATTTCTTCCCATTAATGCTGCATAGTAACATATACCCATTCCTCAAAAATGTTGGGTGTTTAAATGAGGTAATAAAATAAAAAACTCTTAGTCCGTGAAGGCAAGTGAATACTTTATATAAGCTAATTTTAAAAATTAATTTTGATATAATATAGAGTAAATAGAGCAAACGCATTATAGATTCTAAACAAAATATGACAAAGCATCACAAATAATAATGTTAATGATGAAATTTGTAACAGTAACCGGATATATGATTCTTACCGTGCTTTACATTAATATACCAACAATGTTACAAACAAAAACAAAGACTATGATGTACTTTATTACCGGTAAAGGGAGGACTCCCAATCTGCCATTTGCATACACCCAGATAATGCCAAGGGCCATTTGTCATAAAAATAACAATGACTACCTTTTCAATTTATTGCAAAAACAATAATAGGTAATTTTTCAACGACACAGGCAGCATACAACACAAATTAAGAAAGTTATCGATTGCTGTAATAATTCAAGTATAAGATACTCTAGATGAAGGATAAATTAGTAGGGTCAGTTCAAACAATCAGTGTTCACCAAGGTCTCTTTAGCTAGAATAGTGAATAATAGAGGCTATCGAGCAGCTGGACTTATGTAACCCTCAATTAATCTTATGGGTATTTCTATCAAAATTCTCTGTTTGTGTTTATTTTCAGAAGGTTCGGAAGAAAACTCTATGGGAAAAAAGGAAGGTGGGTGAGGAAGAAAAGAACCAAAGGGGAGGAGAGAAACCAAATGGCCACTGTGTGACTGAAGGAATTGTTTAAGGTGTTAAAGCAGTTCAGTGTAATGACACACAACTTGGCTTTTGGGATATAGTCTCTTTGAGCAGTTTTTAGTATGATCAGGGTCTGCAGTACATAGTAGATTCGCAAGTTCACGGAGGTGAAAAAGCCGGGGAGGGGAATAAAGGCAACGGGGAATCAGTCCGAAGAAGGGTTGTAGATGTACGTACCTGGAGCGTTCTTCGTTCGACCAAGGAGCGTCAAGCATAGATGTGGTGTCAGTTGTATATTTTACTCACTGTTATTATTTTAAGTTATGTTTTACTTTATGGTACGTATACAGATTTGTGATCATTAAGGCAAGGATCATGAGCAAATGATATGCTAGTGAAATAAAATTGGGTTCGGTATGTTGATGCAACGCAAGCTCTCTTTTCTCCCTATGAAACTTCTCTCAACTATAATTGATTTTTATTTTTTATTTTTTGGTGTAGTTTTGGTCAAGTATATTTGTTTTATCTCATTAATCCTTTTTTACAGTTCCATTCTTTCATCTCCCTCCTTCGGTTGTCTTCCCCCTTCTGACTGCACTTTCATATCCCATACCTACCCAAGCCTCCTCTTTACAAAAATGAATTGCAGTAAAAACAAAACCTTAATATTATTTGGCATTAATTCATAAGCACACTTAACTATGATATAGCTGAATAAGCATTTATTAACAACGAGTGATGGTACTTATTTATAAGGTAGAAAGATCAGAACCAGTAATATAGGTAAAAAATCTATCTAATCCTTTAATTGTGCTATTTGAATCTTACTTTTTGGGGTTTCTTAATGATGATGGCTTAAGTCAGTTTTAGTATAGTCTATATCGTGTTATCAAACACAGACACACCATTCCTCATTCAGAAAACTGTTATATCTTTAAAATTGTGTAAAAATATATAAGTTTATAACTTTCTGAAATATTTTTTTTTAAAAAATAATGTCAATAAACATTTTTTAATTGATTGCAAAATGCACTGTGCCTGAAGCCTAAGAAAATGATAATGTTAGTGTTATAGATTAGTTTTGCTTCCAGCAAGGTCATTTGGGTGTAAAGGAATAAATAAGTTGCATATCAAAATTAAAGAGTTTGGACCATTTGTTTTCGGAATTGTCTTTTTAGAAAAAAGAAAGAGATCTAGTTGATTTAATTAATTGTACTGTTATTTTTTTACATTGAACAATTTGAGTTTCAATGAATAATTGTTTTTTTAACCTTGTTTTGAGTCATTTTTTGTATGTGAATGTACTATAAAAAACTCTTCATTATTATCACTTATATGAATACTGTACATGTTTCTGAGTTTGAGGGTGGTACTTGCCTACAGAGTGGTCCCAGGGACTGCAGGAGCTACAACAGAGGATACCTGTCTCGAAAAAACCAATGTAATATATTTTTATCAAGGGAGGTACAGGAAAGAGTGCTGCTGGGTGGTTAGTTCAGTCCAAAGGTTATTATGGGTAACTATGCTAAAGCAGTTTCTACTGACTTCTTATCGTGTTTGTTTTCTAAGGGCACAGGAACATAACAGAATAAGTGTAATTAAGTTGGGACTTGAGAAATTTTCCTAGTAACTGCAGGAAATACACATAGGGATGTTTCCTTAGAATATGAGGAAGAAAACAAAATGGCAGGACTAGTAGGTAAACAGTTACCTAGGCCTTACCACTCATCTAGATTTAATACTTTACCCTTTACCTTAAAAGCTTAATGTTAAATTGTCTTAAACCCTTTTGTTTATTGACAGGTAAGAATTTGGGAGTTTTTTTTATTTTCTTGTTTTGATCTTAAGGCTAATGGGATATTCTGATTACTATCAACACTTACACATTTACTTAGGCTATGTGCAAGACTCTACATCAGTTTTGATGTCTGGCTTCCTTATTATTATTTTAGTTTTATCTCTGGAATTTATCTTCGGACTAAAAAATCTTGGCCTGGTTATCTACCTTTCAATGGTTGGTGTACATGGATATTAGACTTTTCCTGATAATGTCTTGTTGGGTCGTTTTCCATAACCTGAGGTCATGTTTAACACAATAAGTTGTGGTTAGACCTGTCTTTTCATTAGACATATTTTTACAAAAGGGAGGTCTCTTCTTGACTTAAAATGAAGTTGAGACTGGTTAAAATTTGATGAGTGAAAGAGATTCTTCCTCCTTGGATATGTAGTCCCACCTGAACACTAATATTACATATCCTTGAGCTGACAGCAATCTCTGCCAAGGACTCTGACAATATTAAGCAATTCTTCTTGCTGGCATCCTCTTTACTAAATACATTAGAACATAAAGGGCAATGCTCATTAACTAATGGTACCAGCAGGATGGATCAATTATTAGAATGCTTTTCCAGAAAGGAAGGTCTTAGGGTGAAATTGATGGATACCGAAGATTCAGTGAACAGCTGGGGGAAAACAACTTTACTAATGCATAGAGGAGAGGAGGCACTGAAAAAAATATTATCCATATAGATATATTAAATTATAGACAGATATCTAAGTTCCACCTTGAATTGCAAAATTTCATCATAACCTCTACAGGTAAGACTTTCTAGCAGCCACACACAAAAGTCAAGATTTCTCAGAAATTAAAGCGCAAAGGGTATCATTTAAAAGTATTTTTAGTAGGAAAGATGTTTTTGGCAATATAAAAGAGCACTTGAAATTACAGACACGTCAACAGTACAAACAGGAAGGTCTTTTCAAAGATGAATTAGTAGGAAAATGATTGTTCAGAATCCCTGTTAAAGTACATGGGCACATTCTAGGTTCCTACCTCTAAATGCGTCGCACATTTTTAGAAAGATAGCTTGGTTTGTAAAAGCAGATAGTGAAAATTAATACCTTCAAACTTATAATTAAAGATAATTTTTTTTTCTTTTAATATTGTTTGATAAGGAACTGGACTTGCAAAAGCAAAGTAAGCATAAATTGGTGTCCTGGAGAGACGTATCCCAAGGGTTATAAAAGCATTAATATTTATCTTTCCATGAGGACAGAGGTTGGGTCTCCAACAACTACATCCATAAACATTTCTGTAGATATCCTGAAACTTTAGCTCAATGTGGTCAAAGGCCTCTCGGTCCCAACACAGACAGATTAACCGAAGGAAGAGATATAATTACACAAATCCACACAAACAATATGCAAAACAATTAAATCTGTTTTAAAAAGCAAAGAAAAAAAGTAATGATTAGATTTACACTTTAGATCAAAAAAGTTAGCATATTACTTAGAAAAGTGAATATTGGGGTATTGCGAGATTTGGGGAGAATATTCCACTTATCAGTGGGTTCATGTGTGTTCTTTTGAGGATTGGGTTACCACACACTCGGATGATATTTTCTAGGTTCCATCAATTTGGCTAGAATTATATGAATTCATTGTTTTTAGAGCTAGGAGCACATCCATTGTGTAAATGCTACCACATTTTCTGTACCATTTTCTGTTGGAAGGGACATCTGTGTTCTTTCCAGCTTTGGATATTATAAATAGGCTGCTATGAAAACATAGTGGAGCAAGATACCAAGATAGAACTCACAGACCACAAGGAGAATGAAGACTAAAGTGTGGGTGCTTTAGTCATTTCTAGAAAGACGTAGCAAAATTCTCATGGGAGTAACAAATATGGAAAGACAAAGTGTGGAAGACCGAGATGAGGAAGGGGCTTTAAGGGACTGTAACACCTGGAAACATCCCATGCGCATTTACAAATGTGAGATCACCTGTTCAGTGGGCGTACCATGGAAGAATCTCTGGCCTCAGCCTGGTCTGCAAGGGGTCCAAGCCAAGGGGACAGAGTGTATGGCACAGGAGGGGAGATCGATCAACTCCACTGCTGCCTCTGCTTGAGTCTCCACTATTTTGCCAGTCACTCTAGGTTGCGCATGCACGCTCTATCCATGCTGAGCTGGCCTGGGCTGGGCCTAAGTCAGAAACCCAGCTAGTGGCAAGGAGATATGTGGGGAACGATCTTGCAAGTATTTAAGCTCTGTGACAGATAAACACCGGGTCCCCGGATGATTCTCGTAACAACCTTTACTTTTCCTGAATGAGCTTTTTAGTTTACAATTTTGGTGGTTGGTCAGGGTCTTGGCAGCAGATAACAACTATTGGGCGTAGTCTGAGAGCTTGGAGGATACTTCATCTATATATCGTGGAAGAGCCTGAGGAGACTGTTCCTCGTGGACTGCCTGGGCCATACACTTGTGGGAGGGGATTTGTGGAAGGCTTGAAGGTAACGAAGGAAACAAGGGCCTGGGGCAGAAGCCGAACACCTGCCATCGGAATAGGGTCCGGGGTTCAATGTCTGTGCCTCGATCGCCAGGTGGCCGCAGGGGCCTCTCACAGCCACGACCCCTACAGAACAATCACAGACACTGATTTTGGATGCAGGAAACTGTATGCCAGACAGGAGCATGATATAGCTATTATCTGAAAGAGCCTTTGCAAAGCTCTGCCAGAGCCATGACATATACAGAGACAGATGCTTGCATGCTAACTTTAACTGATCACAACGGTACCTATGGCGGAGTTAAAGAGAGGACTGAAAGAGATGAAAGGGTTTGGTGGGACATGGGGAGAGGGACAATACCAAACCATCCAGAAGCTCCCAGGGTCTAAACCACCTGCTTGGGAACACAACATGGAGGAGCCATGGCTCTTGCTGTATATGTAGCAGACGTGATGGACTTGTAGGGTATCAGTGGGAGACGGAGGCCCTTGGTCCCATGAGGTGGAGCCCATTGTGGGGGAAATTTGTGGACAGGGAGGTGGTTGTGTGTAGTGAGGGGCACATCCTCATAAGAAGCCGGAGGGGGGAGGGGATGGAATAAGGGTTATGGGTGGGAATGGGGAAAGGGGATAAAAGTCTAAATGTAAATAAATAAATATCAATAAAAAAGAAGTGAATAATGTGAAAATTAACGTATTTTCTATGTGAACTCTAGAATGATATAAATAAGACATTGAGATATTGATTGTAATCTAATGTGATCATGAAAATACAAATTTCATTGTCATTTACTTTATATGAAACTATTTCATTTTTCATGAGTCTTGATATTGAATAAAACAACGTTTTCTGTATTTTTTTGGTTGTTGGTGGTTTCGTAAAGAACAGAAATTCCGTGTATGCATTGGTGGCATAAGAATTGAGAGCCTTGTATGTAGCTAGGATTGCTGTCTGTGTCTTGGCTTTCTGTTTCTTTCGGCTCCAGAGGACACTGTGGCATTTCTGCTTTCACAATGAGTAATCCTATCTTAAAAACAGAATGTGTTTCTGTGGGCTGTATTAATCACTATTAAAGACCTGCTGCACCCCTCCTGGGGGTACAAAATGATTTCAGCACATTGTTGACGCTCCATGGATTGGGGAAAACTAACTCTGATTAAAGCATTCACATCTTCAAACCATAGACTGTTCATACATCATTCTGATTGATTTTTCATATTGGGGATTGCTCGGTCTCAACTTAAGGGGTGTTAAATGTTGTTGCAGAACACGATGAATAGAGTATAGAGACAAACAGAAGTGAGAGCTCATTTTGGTGTTGAGAAAACAGTCTGAATACCTGCATTGAGGACTACAATACAATTTAATCACTGAGTTCATTAAATGTGTACAGGGTAAGTCTTGTGAGTAGATTGTCCTGAGTGGACATTTGGTTGTATCTGGGCATGAGTCTTCAATGGAAAGAGAAGGCAAGGGCTCTGATCCATTCCTTGATCCATTATCAAAACACTGACTCTTGTAGGCCCAGGGTAAAGAAACATAATGGGTATAATTGTTTGTTAAAAAAGTAACTTTATAATGTTCAGTGATTCATAGCATGGAGATTCATTAAACACTCTGTAATTTTCTACGCATGTCCTGAGTAACATTAATATACAATTGTGTATATAAGTTCTTCTATTAGAATTTATCAATTAGCAGTATAAAATAACAGTGTACAATTATTAGAATAAACATATACAACTTCTTCTTGAACACACAATATATTAGAGTTTAATTTTCAGTCGCCTGTTTTGTACAAATTTTTTAGGTTGATGGGACCACAATATCGACCACTAAAAGTTTTCAATTTGTGTCCTAATAAGGATCCTACATAAGAACTGTCGCTTTTTAGTTCTCAAAAGGAGTTGGAAAAGTAAAACAACCACAAAGCATAAGTAACAAAATGATGACATACAACCTTATGGGACTGCATGAGACTGTAGCACACAGTGCTACATGAATTTAAGAATAAACAGATGATGCTATCAGAGAAACACAAAAATTTATGGTTGAAAATATGTTGTTGAGGTTAAAAAGATTTCCAAAAAAAATTTTGGAAAATGGAAATAGCTCTGAATTTTAGGGAGCTTAAATAGGGAAATAAGAACAATCAATGTTATGTTGTTTCCTATAGAGATAAAAATATTTCAAAATGGAATGGTTCAAGAAGAATCTGTGATACATAGTGTAATCACTATATTTAAATTTACTAGAATTTCTTTTTCATAACAATGACAAGGTAATGTGTGGCATACATTCAATTAATTCTAATAAGATTTTGTATCTTTCTTAGAACTTGGGAAAAGAATTTCCTAGGATGAGATCTTGTTAGAATAGGAGAAAGTGTACAGCATTTAAATTTGAGGAGGAACTTTTAAATGAGATTCTAATTCTTCTGTTAAAAAAAAAAAAGAGACAATTCATGAAACTTTATAGGTCAATGTATGAAAATAGGAAAATATGCTGAAGTGAAGATAAAAACACAGACTAATGCTATATACCTACCATTAAATAAGGTATCATGTTTCCTACTAATATGTCAATACTAGCTCCTAATTTAGATATTCATATATAACTGTTGTAGTCAAGGAAGGTAAGCTGAAAACTTATTAGAGGAACTGGCATATATTGGAGCCCAAAGGACATTACAATTGGGGAATATGAGGACGAGGTAAGCATGTTGGGGGAAATGGGAATAATGGAAAAAAGTATTTATCTTGGAAGCTGTAGGAGGATGGGATGGAAGTATATGGGAGATAGGGAAATAAATATTACGCAATGAATGCTCTTGCGAAAATTCGGCATGAGAGAATTAAGTTGACTCTAAATTTACACACAACTACACAACCAGCAAGTGCCATGGGTGTGTAGTACATGTGTGTATAATTTTAAAGAAAATTATGCCACATGTGGTGATGAGACACAAGGGAATATCCTTATCTAACCAAAAATTCCTACAATAACAGTCCTGTCAGAAATCTCTTCTCCAGTTGTTGAATTGTTTTAATCCAGCCAACTCCAAAACAATGATAGTCCTCTGATTTTGTCTTTGGTTGACTCCTGAAATCTGTATAAATAGGAATCATTTTGCTAAATACACAATAAACTTCAAACACAGGAGTTTAGAGAAAATAAGCTGATAACTTACTGGAAACTTCCTATTGATAATTTGCTCTCTGGTATCAAAGTTGCTGTATAAGTTATAGCAGAGTGGATGCGATCCAATAATATCCTATACTGTTAATGTTAAGCCTCTGAACTGCAATAATAACTTGATTGTAGTACCCATAGTTGTGGGATACTGGCCATTTATAATCTTGTATGAAAATTGAAAACAGTTGTTCAACTAGTTATAAGAATCCTCATCTGTTGGATGTGCAATAAAATCATGTCTGGTATGGTATATCCCTCAAGCTAATGATGTTATAAGCAAAAAAAGAGGCATAGGATATATATTAATGTAAACCAATAAATTTCTTCTTCAGATCTTAAAATCTATTTAAACAATATAAGCAATGCCTTTGCCTCTCATCAAAAGCTTATTTTTTGCAGTGGATGCATGCTGTTTCGAAATTAACAATCAGAATAAAATGTAGTGTATAAGTAACTATAAAATTTTCAACTTTATACACATATATCTGCAGGTGCAATGTCAGAATTTAGGCTTAAAGAAAGTCCCTTAAAAGGTAACGGCTCAGAAGCGTCAGAGAAATAGGGATGACAATTATTACAGTGTCAAATAGCCAGAAAAAGAAAACTGCAACATCCATGAGATCTGTCAACAACACAAGAGATTAATGAGCAATACCATTGGCATTCCAATGTAGGCGGGAAAGGAAAATTTTACCGCCTGTTCCACTCCTAGATAAAGAAGTACAGGTGATGTGAGTAGGAGAATCAGGTTATTTCAGAGGAAGAGCTACTTATACTTAGTCTAGTCTCATGTTCAGAACTGAACATATTGTAATAAGAGTAAAGTTAAACAGACTTAATAGATTATTAAACTATGAATGTATAATGTATTACGTACATATATGAATAATTTATGACTATGCATTTAGCATTAATAAAATAGCGATCATGAATTTGGGAGTGGTACATAGAAGAAGAGAACAGGAGTATGAAGTGTTGGGTTGGTGCTCATATAGTATTCGTGAGACTCTTGAAACTACATATCTCTCTATATTTCTATTCTCTATCTATCTCTCTATCTATCTATCTATCCTTCCATCTAATCAGAAACACTGTGGTAAGAACCTTTTTGATAGGCTCTTTAAGACTAGATCCTTCATATGGCCATATGGATTAGAGATTGTTTGCAGTTAAAATCATTAAATATAAGCTCTGGGAAGTTCTGTTAGCTATTAGGCATGCTTGCTGGACAGATCTTAAGATAATCTTACCTTGCATAGTTGACATTAATAGGGGTTCTTTATTCGGAGTTTTACATTTGGGGAACCTGAAAGAGTGTCAGTGTTGTGTGTCGCTTTTTTCCATTAGTGGATTGTTGAAGGAAGAAACAGACATAGAAGCATCTCATTTCTTTATTTGTCTGTGGGGATTAGACCTGAGGACTTCTTATCTTGTTCCCCCACTGATTTAAAATATGACATTAGTAAGGTATGCATATTTTTCTGAAGGTTGTCATAAAAGTTTAGCTAATTACACACCTTTTATCCTGTGATAATTTTTCAGCATATGTAGTCCAAAAACGTCTTACATATCCTTGCAAGGCCATGATCAGAACACAAAAGTAAGATGTGATTCACTTTAATTTTTCAAGATGACAGTGATAAATCGTTGCGTTCTTTGTCTAAAATCTCTGTTACATCCAAGAAAAGTGGTTGGGGGGGGAAATTTTCCCCACAAAAAAATATCTTTTTTTTTAGCTAGGTGTTTTCTTTTGTATGGTCGAGGTTAATACTTGTATGGGTTTGTCAAAACATTGGAATTAGATTTGATAGAAGATAATCTTTTTAAAGATTTTAAAAAAAAAAGTCTTAAATCAGCTGGAAGATGGAGAGTTTACGCATGATAAAGTGTCATGGCTACAGATTTCAGTAGGGATGTCAAATGTCTGGAGAACATCTGTAACAATCTACAAAGAATATTGATCGTGAAACTGTTAGCAACTCAAGATAGGCTTCATTTTAATTCGATACACACTGAAATGGCTTATGTTCCAAGATTAATCCATATAGGTGAGGTTGTAACTTATACCTTCAAAATTAGTCCTGCCAATGGTTAAATTTCATGAAGAAGTTACAAACTTGAATACAAGCAATCATAGTTATTATCTTATTGATATATTGAAATCTTACTCATATGCAGTACTTTTGTTTCTCAATTCTTTTTAAAAATACTATAATTATTTATTTCAACTTTTTATTGACTCTGTGAATTTTGAGTATCATCCCAAGTCCCACTCATCTCTTGGATCCCTAGTTCTGTCCCTTTGATCTTACAAAACCTCTCCTCACCACAGAGAACAACACACACACAAAAACACACAGAGAGAGAGAGAAAGAGAGAAGTGAGGAAATAGAGAGAGAGAGAAGGAGAGAGAAGAGAGGAGAGAGGACATAAAACGACACAACTTAGAATCTTAAAGGAAATAGCAATGAGCTCCAAATTAGTTTCAAAGACAAAAACATGATGAATATCACAATGACACAATTCATGATTTGAAAAAATTGGATCAGTAAGGAGTTAGATTCTGGAAAAGACTCAACCTTATAGATTGAATATTGTATAAAAATAAATCTCAGTAGCTGAATTTAGAAAATTTAGGGGACTTCGCTTCCTGTCTGGGCCCAAGCAAGCAGATCACTGGAGGCAGAGCTCTGCACTGAATCTCACAATAACAACGGCACAGGAGTGGTTCACCCAGCAGCTTCTGACCCAGGCTGTATCTCTGGTAAGGAGACAGCAACACCCAGACCCCAACTCCTAATTTTTTTTCAAACCCTCCTTCAGCCTTCACTCTATCTTTCCATGGGAACCCTATGATCAGTTTGATGGTTAGCTGTGAGCATCTGCCTCTGAGTATGTCAGACTCTTGCAGACTTCTAAGGAGACAGCTGTATCAGGCTCCTGTCAGCATGTACATCCTAACGTCCACATCAACGTCTACCTTTGGTGACTGCACATGGGATGGATATCCAGGTGTAATGGTCTGTAGAGAGCCCTCCTTCAGTTTCTGTCCTGCACTGTGTCTCCATATTTGCTCCCTTGAGTATTTTGTTACTCCTTCTAAGAAGGACTAAAGCCCCACCTACTTGGTTGTCATTCTTCATGAGCTTTGTGTGGTCTGTGAGTTGAATCTTGGGTATTTCAAGCTTCTGGGCCTAAAATCCAATAATCAGTGAGTGTCTCATCAAAGACCTCATTTGAATTGCTAGTAACCTTCTTAAAGCTCCCTACTAATACACTCACCCTGGCAGCTAGAATTTCAACATATGAAATGGGGACAAACAGGCACACCATTCCATTATGCAAGCCATGAGGTAAATCTGGAAAAATGGACTTTATTTTTATCTCTTATGTAGTGACTCAAAATCTCCACATATTAGTATATAACATGTGCTGATATGATGTAGGTAAAACATTTATTGTTCTTCAAATGCTTACAAATTCCTTATGTCACATATGTTTGTATGATTTTATCTAGAGTTTTGAGGTAAAACCTCTATATACTATGACCCTACCATGCAATAATCCGTCAGAATTTCCTATTCATATTGAACTACAACTTAATTCCTAGTGCTAAACCTTCTTCTCTCTCTTCCTAATTTCTACAGCCTCGTCTATCCATCATTCTACTGTAAATTTCTATCAGGTTTACTTCTTATTTTAAATATGAGGTAGATGTTGTCATTCATGTCAGTTTGTGACTGACTTATTTTATTTAACGTAATCATCTAGAGTGGTATCTATGTTGTCACAAATACCAGGAATCCAATCTATGTTTATGGTTGACTAGCATCACCTAGTACACAAACATCAAAACTTCTTGATGTAGTCACCAATGTCTAGATACTTAGTTTATCTGCATTCCTGGATATTGTAAATAATGACATGGGAGTGCACATGTGTCTCTGATGAACTGATTTTATTTCTTCAGTGTATTTGCCCAATAGTGGAAATACTAGAATACTAAATTGTTGTGTGTTTTGGTGTGTGTGTATGTCAGTGTGTGTGTGTATACGAAGACTCCATAGCATTTTTATGATCATAATATAGTCTATATCTCCTCGGAGAGTGTGGAAAGACTCCCATTTTAATGCAGGTCCTCACCAGAATTTTTTCCTCTCTAGAATTTCTGTTTGTTTTGGCAGCTTTTGTTTGCTTTTCGATGTTCAAGAACAATTTTATTAGATTTTTAAAAGAAAACAGCAGGTGTGCTAGCTCTGTCTTGACAGTTGTTAGAAGAAGGAGATAAAGAAGAAACTAGAGAAAAGACACAGTTTGAGTTAGGCAAGCAGTCAGATGAAGTAAGCAAGACATGGGGAAGGAGAAAGTCCAGATCCTCAGGGAAAGCCTGCCAAAAATAGTGCCAGTATGTATAGTATCTTAAACAGACAGCACAGAAGACTAGAGGAATCTTTTGCTTTTTTGAGTATTAATAATTAAATTGACAGGCTCAATTCAGACACCTTATTGTGGTTTCATGTACTAAGGAATAGACTTTTTATGTACAAAAACTGCATCCTTTAATTAATGGGTAATTATTCTTGCATTTCTTTAACATAGCTTATAGACAATTAGCCTTTCTGAGGAGTGGTTTCTACTATTTGCTTGACAATCATAACCTGTTTGACCCTTGTGGTTAGATCTCCATCCAAAGTCAGAGGTATATTCTATTCTTTTGACCAGAATGAAACATCTCTCTTCAATGACCTCAATATAGCTCTGATCAACATTGTTTCAGCCTAGGTGGACTGTTTATATAGCCCTACAGAAAACCTTGATGATGGATGCAATTCTAATTCCATGTACCTACTTTTAGCTTTTTTCCTGTGTGTGTGTGTGTGTGTGTTGTGTGTGTGTGTGTGTGTTAGTGTTATGTGGCCCTTGTATTATGTTAATTTGAGTCCACAAAGTTGTTTGCATGAAAATTCTCTCATGTCACATGTAAGACACTGAGGGACCTTGCCTCCAATGGCTAACCGAGCAACACAGTCGGGACTTTTAGTATTCCTGGGCAAGGAACTAAGGGAGGAGGAACAAGTTCTGCCATGCAGGGAGAAGGAAAGATGCTATGCCTGAGAAAGTGCAGACAGATAGCATAGCTGCTATGTAGGAGATGGGAAGAGTGGTCCCAAGAGGGCTGCCCAACTGGGTCTGGGACAGCAATGATGGGGAATAGATCTTAGTAATAACTTGAAAATATCTGTGGGTGGTGAACTAGCCATGTGGAGTAAGGAAGTGGTCTAGTCATGAGCTGTTTTATGCATATCAAAATATAAAGGCTGTGTATCTGTGTGTGGTGTTTTATTTGGGAACCCAGAGCATTGGGGCAGATATCTAGGAATGTGTAGCTGCTGAAATCAATTTAAATATTTAATTAGGTACTGATATACTGTTCTTTCTTAGCTGAAAAAAAGAAAAGATAAAGAAAAGAAAAAGGAAACTGTGTGCCACTGCTATCACCTGAAACAGGCTATTTGTTTATTTTCTAGACATTCTTTACTTTCACAGCTTACATTAAGTATCCAATTTCTTTGAGTTCATTTTGTAAATGGTCAGAGATTGGGTTTATCCCTAATGTTTTTTGGAACTACTAAAGGAAAGGACTGTCTTTTTCTACAGTGTGTCCCCTTAAAGTTTTTATCAAAAAAAAAATTTGGGTTTAAATATAATTTTTTTTTACTAATTTGTTTTTTTTAATTTTTCATATATGTTCACAAAAAACCACACTTTTTTTGATTACTCAGTTCATATTATGTTATAAAAATCGGGTAATAAAATTATTTTTCTCTAAAAATTTTTAAAGGTTTTTTTTTATAGGTCTTGAAGAATATTTTTTATTTTTTTGCATAAAATTTGCATTGAAATTGAATGTTTTTTGGGGGAAATTGTATAGACAAAAAAAATTAAAATTGTTTCTAAAAATCAATAATGGGGAATGCCTTTCATTGTTTGTTTTTTGTTTTCCCAATTTTCCCTTCCCCATTAATGCTGCATAGAAACATATACCCTTTCCTCAAAAATGTTGGGTTTTTAAATGGGGAATAAAATAAAAAACCCCTTAGCCCGGGAAAGGAAATTTTTTTCTTTAAAATAAGCTAATTTTAAAAATTAATTTTGATTTTAATTTTAGAGTTTTTTGAGAAAGCATTATAGTTTAAAAAAATTATGAAAAAGCATAAAATTAATAATTTTTAATGAGGAAATTTGTAAAAAAAAACCCGGGATATTAAATTTTCCCGTCCCTTTACTTAATAACCAAAATGTTAAAAAAAAAAAAAAGACAAAGATTTTCTTTATTAGGTAAAGGGAGGAAAAACTCCCAAATTTGCATCCCCAGAAAATTTCCAAGGGGCCATTTGTCAAAAAAATAAAATAAACCCCTTTTTAAATTTTTTGAAAAACAAAATAAAAAATTTTTTAAAGCAAGGCAGCTTTTAAAACAAATTGAAAGTTTCGATTCGGTAAAATTCAAGTAAAGATACTCAAGATAAAGGGAAAAAATTATAGGGTCATTTTCAAAAAATCAGTTTTCCCAAGGTTTTTTAGCTAGAAAAGGAATAATAGGGTACGACCCCGCTGGCCTTTGAAAACCCTAAATTTTCTTATGGGTATTTCTATAAAAATTCTCTGTTTTTTTATTTTCAAAGGTTCGGAAAAAAACTCTAGGGAAAAAAAGGAAGGGGGGTGGGGGAAAAAAAGAACCAAAGGGGAGGAGAAAACCAAAGGCCCTTGTGACTAAAAGGAATTTTTTAAAGGGTTTTAAAGGCAGTTCAGGGTAATACACACAATTTGGGTTTTTGGGGAAAGTCTCTTTGAGCAGTTTTTAGATGATCAGGGTCTGCAAATATAGAGCAAGCACGGGGGGAAAAAGGGGGGGAAAAAAAAGGCAAGGGGAAACAGCCCGGGGAAAAAGGGGTTTGAAACGTACCTGGACGTTTTTGTTGCCCAAAGGGAGCCAAAGCATTTTTTGGGGTGTCAGTTGTATTTTTTACTCCCCTGTTATTTTTTTAATTATTTTTTATTTAAATGGGAAAGTTTTGGATCAAAGGAAAGGTCATGACCCAAATGATAGGGCTATGAAATAAAATTGGGTTCCCTTTTGTTAAAGAAAGCAAGCCTTTTTCCCCTATAAATTTTCTCCCCAACAAAATTTATTTTTATTTTTTTTTTTTTTTGGTTATTTTTGGGGTCAAGTAATTTTTTTTTCTTTTTAATCCTTTTTTACATTTCCCATTTTTTCATCTCCCCCCTTTGGTTTTTCCCCCCTTTTGACTGCTTTTTCCTACCCCATACCTCCCCCAAGCCTCCTTTCTTTAAAAAAATAAATTTTCAAAAAAAACAAAACCTTAATATTTTTTGGTTTAAATTTCAAAAGAAACCTTAAAAAAAATGATATAGCTAATAAGCATTTTTTAACAACATTGAGGGATTTATTTATAAGGAGAAAAATAGAACCAGAAATATGGGAAAAAACCCTTAAAAAAACCTTTTTAATTGTGCTATTTGAATTTATTTTTTGGGGGTTTCTTAATGATGAGGGCTTAAGTCTTTTTATATAGCCCTATATGTTTATCAAACCCAACACACCATTCCTCATTCAGAAAACTTTTTATTTTTTAAAATTTGGGTGAAAAAATAAAAATTTTTATAATTTTCCGAAATTTTTTTTTTTAAAAAAATAATTCAATAAACATTTTTTTTGATTGAAAAAAGCACTGTGCCTGAAGCCTAAAAAAAATGATAATGTTAGTTTTAAAAGATTATTTTTGCTTCCAGCAAGGTCATTTGGGTGAAAGGAATAAAAAAGTTGCATTAAAAATTAAAGATTTTGGCCCATTTGTTTTGGAATTTCTTTTTAAAAAAAAAAGGGTCTAGTTTTTTAAATTTAAATTGTACTGTTATTTTTTTCCCTTGAAAAATTTGATTTTTAAAGAATAATTTTTTTTTTAAAACCTTTTTTTAAAGCCCATTTTTTGTATGTAAATGTACAAAAAAAACTTTTCCCCATTTTTTATAAATTTTATTAAAACTGTCATGTTTCGAGTTTGGGGGTGGTTTTGCCTACAGAGGGGTTTCCCGGGGACCCCAGGGCTAAAACAAAAAAAACCCCTGTCTCAAAAAAACCCAAATTTAAATATTTTTTTATCAAGGGAGGTACGGGAAAAGGTGCTGCGGGGGGTTTTTTAAAGGTAAAAGGTTATTAGGGGTAACTATGCAAAAGCAGTTTTACTGACTTTTTATCGTGTTTGTTTTCTAAGGGCACGGGAACATAACAGAAAAATGTAATTAATTTGGGGACTTGAGAAATTTTCCTAGTAACGCGGGAAATAACAGGGGGAAATTTTTCCTTAGAATATGGGGAAGAAAACAAAATGGCGGGACTATAGGAAAACAGTTCCCTGGGCCTTACCACTAAATCAAAGTTTTAATACTTTCCCTTTACCTTAAAAGCTTTTTTAAATTTGTAAAAAACCCCTTTTTTGTTTATTGCCAGGTAAGTTTTTGGGGGGTTTTTTTTTATTTTTTTTTTGATTTTAAGGCAATGGGAATTCTGTTACATCAACACTTCCACATTTACTTAGGCAATGTGCAAGACCACTCATTTTTGGATGTCGGGTTTCCTTATTTTTTTTTAGTTTTTCCGGGTTTAAAATTTGGCAAAAAATCTTGGCCTGGTTATTAAACCTTTCAAGGGTTTGGTGTACAGGATATTAGACTTTTCCCTGAAAATGTCTTTTTGGGTTTCTTTTCCAAAAATTTTGGGTTTCATTTTTAACACAAAAGTTGGGGTTTAAGACCTGTTTTTTCTTTAGACATTTTTTTTAAAAAAAGGGGGGGTCTTTCTTGATTTAAAAAGGGAAGTTGAGACTGGTTAAAATTTGTGGGGAAAAGAGATTCTTCCCCCTTGGATATGTAGTCCCCCCCTGAAAAATTTATTACATATCCTTAAACCCCTGACAGAATCTCTCCCAAAGGGACTCTGACAATTTTAAAGCAATTCTTTTTCCCGGGCCCATCCTTTTTTCTAAAAAACATTAGAACATAAAGGGCAATCCCATTAACTAATGGTACCACAGGATGGACCCAATTTTATTAGAATGTTTTTCCCAAAAAGGGGAAGGCCCTTAGGGTGAAATTGAGGAAAACCCGAAGTTCAGGAACAGCGGGGGGAAAACAATTTTAAACAAATTCATAGAGGAGAGGGGAAACTGAAAAAAATTTTTTACCATATAGATATTTTAAAATTTTAAAAAGACAGAAATCTAATTTCCCAACCTTGAATTCCCAAAATTTCATCAAAAACCCCCAACCGGGAAGACTTTCTACCCACCACACACAAAAGCAAATTTCTCAGAAAAAAAAAGGAAAAGGGTATCATTTAAAAGTATTTTTAGGGGAAAAAAATTTTTTTGGGCAATATAAAAGAGCACTTAAAATTGAAGAAATACAAACAGGAAGGTTTTTTCCAAAGTGAATTAGTAGGAAAATGATTTTTCAGAACCCCTGTTAAATTTAAAAGGGCAATTCTAGGTTCCTACCTCTAAATGCTTCCACATTTTTAAAAAGATAGCTTGGTTTGTAAAAGAAATAGGAAAATTAAAAAACCTTAAAAATTATAATTAAAGATAATTTTTTTTTTTTTTAATATTGTTTGAAAAAAAATGGACTTGCAAAAGCAAAGAAACCCTAAATTGGGTCCTGGAGAAATATCCCGGGGGTTTAAAAAGCTTTAATTTTTAAATTTTTCCAGAGGCAGGGGTTTTTGGGTCCCCAACAACTACACCCAAAAACATTTCAAAGTTTCCTGAAACTTTAGCCCCAAGGTGGTCAAAGGCCTCTGGCCCCAACCCACAGACAGATTAACCAAGGAAAGGATAAAAAATTAAAACAAATCCACACAAAAATAGCAAAACAATTAAATCGTTTTAAAAAGCAAAAAAAAAAAGAAATTTGTTAAGATTTAACTTTAAATCAAAAAAAGTTACCCAATTACTTAAAAAGTGAATTTTGGGGGGTTTTGGCGAGTTTTGGGGGGAAATTTTCCAAACTTATCAGGGGGTTTCATGTGTTTTTCTTTTGGGTTTGGGTTACCACCCCTCGGATGATATTTTCTGGGTTCCATCTTTTTGGCCCTAAAATTTATAAATTTTCATTTTTTTTAAAGAGCTGGGGAGCACTCCATTGTGTAAATGTACCACTTTTTCTGTCCCCATTTTCTGTTGGGGGGACATCTGTGTTCTTTCCAGCTTTGGTATTATAAATAGGGCTGCTATAAAAACATAGTGGAGAAAATCCCCAAGATAAACTCAAAACCCCAAAAGGGAGAATGAAGACAAAAGTGTGGGTGCTTTGGGCCCTTTCAGAAAGAGTAGAAAAATTCTCATGGGAGAAAAATTTGGAAAAGACAAAGTGTGGAAACCGAGATAAAGGAAAGGGGCTTTAAGGGACTGTCCCCCGGGAAAACCCCACCCCAATGCGCATTTCCCAAATGGGGATCCCTTTTCCCAAGGGGCGTCCCAGGGAAAAATCTCTGGCCCACCGGGTTTGAAAGGGGCCCAAAGGGCCCAAGGGGACGAGTGTAGGCAAGGGGGGAGATCGATAAACCTCCACGGGCTGCCTCTGCTTGAGTCTCCACTATTTTCCCCAGTCCCCCCTGGGGTTTGCGCACCGCTCTATCCATGCTGAGCGGGGCCGGGGCTGGGCCAATAAAAAACCCAGCAAGGGGCAAGGAGGGGGGAAAAATCTTCCCCAAGTTTTTAAGCTTTTGGGGCAGAAAACCCGGGGGCCCCGGAAATGATTCTCGAAACCCTTTACTTTTCCTGAATGACTTTTTATTTACAATTTTGGGGTTGGTCGGGGTTTTGGCAGCAGATAAAAACCTTTGGGGCTTAGTCTGAGAGCTTGGGGGATACTTCATCTATAATGGGGAAAGAGCCTGGGGGAACTTTTCCCTTTGGGGACTGGGGGCCATACCCTTGGGGGGAGGGGTTTGTGGAAAGGCTTAAGGGAAAAGGGAAAGGAAAACAAGGGCCTGGGGCAAAAGCCGAACACCCCCATGGGAAAAGGGGCCCGGGGGTTAAATTTGCCCTGTCCCTCGACCCCAGGGGGCCCAGGGGCCTCTCACAGCCCCCCCGCCCCACAAAAAATCCGACACTGTTTTGGATCCCGGGAAACTGTATCCCAACAGGAAAAGATATAGCTTTACCCTGAAAGACCCTTTTGCAAAGCTCTGCCAGAGCCTGACATATACAGAGACAGATGCTTGAATCAACCCTTTAAACTGATCACAAGGTCCAATGGGGAGTTAAAGAGAGGAAATGAAAGAGTGAAAGGGTTTGGGGGGACCCCTGGGGAGAGGGACAATACCAAACCCCTCCAGAAACTCCCCGGGTCCCAAAACCCCCCTGCTTGGGAACACAAAATGGAGGACCCCTGGCTCTTGCCCGTTTAAAAAAATGTAGGGAGAGGATGGGCTTGTAGGGTATCAGTGGGAGCGGAGGGCCCCTTGGGCCCAGAAAGGTGGGGCCCCCTTTTGGGGGAAAATTTTTGGGGCAGGGGGGTGGTTGTTTTGAAATGAGGGGGACATCCTCATAAAAAACCGGGGGGGGGGGGGATGGGGAAAAAGGGGGGGTTTGGGGGGAATGGGGGAAAGGGGGTAAAACCCAAATGTAAATAAATAAAAAATCCCAAAAAAAAAGAAAATGAATAATGTGAAAAATTTAAGTATTTTTTAAGGAACTCTAGGGAAAAAAAAATAAAAAATTTAGAATTATTGTAATCTAAGTGATCATGAAAAAAACAAATTTCAATTTCATTTTCTTTATATGAAAAATATTTTAATTTTTTATGAGTCTTAATTGAAAAAAAAAATTTTCTGTATTTTTTTGGGTTTTTGGGGGTTTTTAAAAACAGAAATTCCACCCTTTGGCATAAGAATTTAGAGCCTTTTAAGCAGGGTTTCTGTCTGTGTTTGGTTTCTGTTTCTTTGGGTCCAAGGACACTGTGGCATTTCTGCTTTCCCCAAAAAGAGTAATCCTATCTTTAAAAACCCGAATTTTTTTCTGTGGGGTTTTATTAAACCCCCATTAAAGAAACCCCTGCACCCCTCCTGGGGGGACAAAATGTTTCAGCACAGTTTACGCTCCAGGGGTTTGGGGAAAAAAACTCTGAAATTTAAAGGGAATTTACACTTCAAACCATAGACTGTTCCCCCCATCATTTTTGATTTTTTTCATATTGGGGGTTCTCGGTCCCCAAATTAAGGGGTGTTTAAAAGTTGTTGCAGAACACATGAATAAGTATAAGACAAAAAAGAAGTGGGGCTCATTTTTGGGGTTTGAGAAAACAGTCTGAAAAACCCCGCATTGAGGGCTACAAACAATTTAATCACTGAGTTTATTAAATGGTAAAAGGGTAAGTCTTGTGGATTAAAATTGTCCTGAGTGGGCATTTTGGTTTTTATCTGGGGATGAGTCTTCAATGGAAAAAGAAGGCAAGGGTCTGAAAACCCCTTCCTTGAAACCATTTCAAAAAACTGACCCCTTGTAAAGGGCCCCGGGGAAAAAAACATAAAGGGTAAAATTGTTTGTTAAAAAATTAAATTTATAATGTTTATTTAAACCAAAAGCATGGGGATTCATTAAAAACTCTTTAATTTTTTAGCATGTCCTGGGGAAACATTAAAATACAAATTTTGAAATAAGTTCTTTTATTAGAAATTTTCAATTAGCATAAAAATAAAAGTGGGACAATTATTTTGAATAAAAAATACAACTTCTTTTGAAACACAAAATATTAAGTTTAATTTTTAGTCCCCTTTTTTCCCAAAATTTTTTGGTTTATGGGAAACCCCAATTTGACCCCTAAAATTTTTAATTTTGTCCTAAAAAGGATCCTACAAAAACTTCGCTTTTTTGTTCCAAAAAAGGGGTTGGAAAAGTAAAACAACCCCCAAAGCCCAAATAACAAAATGATGGGCAAAAAAAACCTTAAGGGGCGCATAAATTTGCACCATGCTACATTTTAAGAAAAACAGAGAAGCTATCAAGAAACACAAAAATTTTTGGTTTTAAAATATGTTTTTGAGGTTAAAAAAATTTTTTTTAAAAAAAATTTTTGGGAAAAAAGGGAAAAAGCTCTGAATTTTTTTGGGGGTTAAATTTGGGAAAAAGAACAATCAAAAGTTTGTTGTTTTCCCTTTGAGATAAAAAAAATTTTAAAATTTGGGAAAGGTTTTTAAGAAGAATCTGTGAAAATATGTTAACACTATTAAATTTAAATTTCTAAAAATTTCTTTTTCATAAAAGAAAAAGGAAAAGTGTGGAACAATTTAATTTAAAAAAAAATAAAATTTTGTATCTTTCTTTTGAACCTTTGGGGGAAAAAAAATTTTCCTTAATCTTTTTAGAAAGGGGAAAGTGTACACATTTAAATTTTTGGGGGAACTTTTAAATGAAAATTCTAATTCTTCTGTTAAAAAAAAAAAAAAGCAATTCAGAAAATTTATAGGGCAAAAGTATGAAAATAGGGAAAAAATGCTGAATGAAATAAAAAACAGAACCCAATGTTTTACCCACCCTTAAAAAAGGTTTATGTTTCCTAATAATTGTCCCAAAACTAGTCCTAATTTAGATATTCCCTATTAACCCGTTTTAGTCAAGGAAAAGCTGAAAAATTTTTAGAGGGAAATGGCATTATTTGGGGCCCCAAAAGGAAAAATTTCAATTGGGGAATAAGAGGGCAGGTGCATGGGGTTTGGGGGGAAAAGGGAAAATGGAAAAAAATATTTTTCTTGGAATGTAAGGGTGGGGGGGAAGTATATGGGAAAATAGGGAAATAAATATTACCCAAAGAAAGCTTTGGGAAAATTGGCATAGAGAATTAAGTTGACTCTAAATTTTCACACAAAATACAAACCAGCAAGTGCCATGGGGGGGGTGTACATGTGTGAAAAATTTTAAAAAAATTATGCCACATGTGGGGATAAACCCCCAAAGGGGAAAATCCTTTTCTAACCAAAAATTTCCCCAAAAAACAGTCCTGAAAAATCTCTTCTCCAGTTGTTGGGTTGTTTTAAAACCAGCCAAACCCAAAACAATATAGTCCTCTGATTTTGTCTTTGGTTTTACTCCCGAAAACTGAAAATAGGAAACTTTTGCTAAATAAACAATTTAAAATTTTAAACACAGGATTTTGAAAAATAAGCCGAAACTTACCCGGAAACTTCCTATTGATAATTTGCTCTCCCGGTATCAAAGTTCTGTATAATTATAGCAAAAGGGAGCAAACCCAAAAATTCCCATACTTTTAAAGTTAAAACCTCTGAAAAATGCAATAATAAACTTGATTGGGAAAATACCCATAGTTTGGGATCCCGGCCCTTTATTCTTTTTATGAAAATTTAAAAAAGTTGTTCAAAAAATTTTTAAAAACCCATCGTTTTGAAAAAATAAAGCCCGGGGGTATGGTAAAAACCCCCCAAACTAATGGGGTTTTAAGAAAAAAAAAGGGATAGGAAAAATATTAATGAAAAACCCCAAAAAAATTTTTTTCTTAAAACAAAAAACTATTTAAAAAAATATAAAAAATGCCTTTGCCTCCTCAAAACTTATTTTTTGCAGGGGAAATGCAGGGGGTTTCAAAAATTTAACAATCAATAAAATTAGTGTTAAGTAATTTAAAAAAATTTTTAATTTTTAAAACATATATCTGCGGGGCAACCCCCAAAAATTTTGGTTTTTAAAAAAAGTCCCTTAAAAGGGAAAGGCTCAGAAGGTAAAGAAAATGGGGGTAAAAAAATTTTTAAAAAGTTCAAAAAAGGGGGAAAAAAAAAAAATGCCCCTCCATGAGATTTTTAAAAACACAAAGTTTAAAAGAAAAACCCAAAATTTTGGGGAATTCCAATGTAGGGGGGAAAAAAAAATTTTCCCCCCGTTCCCCCTCCTAGATAAAGAATTTCAGGGATTGAGAGGAGAACAGGTTTTTTTCAGGGGGAAAACCCTACCTTTTACTTTGTCTATTTAAAAATTTTACCCCCAAAACATTTTTTAATAAGATAAAGTTAAACAGACAAAATTTTGATTTTTTAAAAATAAATGTAAAAAGTATTTAAAAAATGAAAAAATTTTTGAATATGCATTTAGAAATTTTAAAAAATTTTGGATTTAAAAAATTTTGGGGGGGGTACATAGGAAAAAAAAGGGGTATGGGGTTTTGGGGTTGGGGGCTAAATTTTGAAAATTTTGAACTCTTGAAACTACAAAATTTTTCCCCAAAAAAATTTTTTATTTTCATCTACTTTCTATCAATCAATCTATCCCCCTCAAAATCAGAAACACTGGGTAAAAACCTTTTTGATAGGCTTTTTAAAACTAGACCCCCTTTAAAAAGGATAGGATTAGAGATTTTTTGCATTTTAAAAAACTTTTAAAAAAAAGCGGGGGAAAATTCTGTTAGCTTTTATGTTTGCGGGGCTTTCTTAAGAAAAATTTTTCCCCTTGCATTTTTTACATTAATAGGGGTTTTTATTTGGGTTTTAAAATTTGGGGGAAACCCTAAAAAAGTCGGGGTTTGGGTTTTTTTCCCTTTTGGTTTTTGGGAAAAAAAAAACACTATTTTTTTTTTGGGGGTTTTTGAGGGTTTTTTTTTCCCCCAAAATTTTTAAAAAATGACATTAAAAAAGGGATGCATATTTTTCTAAAGGGTTTTTTCAAAAATTTTACAAATTTTTAAAACCTTTTTTTCCTTTTTAAAATTTTTCAGCATTTTAAAAACCCAAAAAACTTTTTACTTTTTCCTTCCCCAAAGGGGCCCTGTTTAAACACAAAAGAAAAATGTGTTTTAATTTTAAATTTTTTTCAAGATGACATTTTTTTAAAAAATTGGGGTTTTTTAAAAAAACTCTTTTTCATCCAAAAAAAAGGGGTTGGGGGTTTTCCCCCAAAAATATCTTTTTAGCTAGGTGTTTCCTTTTTGGTAGAGGTTAAAAATTGTATGGGTTTCAAAACTTTGGGAAAATTAGATTGATAGAAGATAATCTTTAAAATTTAAAAAAAAAAAAGTCTTAAAACACCCCTGGAAAAAATGGAGATTTTACATGATAAAATTCATGGCTACAGAGTCTTAGGGAATGTCACAATGTCTGGAGAAGCATCTGTACACTCTACAAGAATATAAACGGAAACTGTTAGCAACTCAAATAAGGGCTTCATTTTAATTCATCACACACTGGAAATGGCTTTAGATTCCAAGTTAATCCATAAGTGAGGTTGTAACTTATACCTTCAAAATTAGTCCTGCAAGGGTAAAAATTTCATGAAAGTAAAAACTTGAAACAAGCAATCATAGCTTACTTATTGATATATTAAATCTCTACTCATATCAGTACTTTGTTTCTCATTTCTTTTTAAAAATAATATATTTTTTTATTTCAACTTTTTATTGACTCTGTGAATTTTGAAGTATCATCCAAGCCCCCCTCATCTCTTGGTCCCCTAAGATCTGCCCTTTTTTATCTTCAACCTCTCCTCACCAAAGAGAAACACACACACACAAACACGAGAGAGAGAGAAAGAGAGAAAGAGAGAAAGAGAGAGAGAGAAGAGAGAGAGGACATAAAACCGACCCACTTAAACTTAAAGGAAATAGCAATGAGCTCCAAAATTGAGTTTCCAAGACAAAAACATATTAATATCACAATAACACAATTCATGATTTGAAAATTGGATTCAGTAAGGATTAGAATTCTTGAAAAGAATCAACCTTAGTTTGAATATTGAAAAAAAAAATCCCCATAGCTGAATTAGAAATTAGGGGACTTTCCGCTTCCGGTCTGGGCCCAGGCGCAGATCCCTGGAGGCAGCTCTGCACTGAATCTCACAAAACCCGGCAAAGTGGGGCACCCAGCAGCTCTGCCCAGGCAGTATCTCGGTAAGGAGACAGCAACACCCACCCCAAACGGGAGTAACTGGACCCACCGGGACCCACTGAGACCCAGGGATTTACTCTCCTGGCCCGGCACCGCCCTTCCGGTCTGGGTCGGAGCTCCCAGCAGATCCCAGGCGGGAGCTCTACACCAAATCCCACAGAACCCAGGGGAAGCAGGGCTCCTAGGAGCTCTAATCCAAGCAACTTCCTACGCAAGGAGGCAGAAAACACTTGCCCCAAAACCCGGGGAGTAACGGGGACCCACCTGGACCCGGTACTCACTCCTGGCCCCAGCACTGGTTTCCTTCCGTTTGGGCCTGGGCCGCTCAGCAGATCTCGGCGGCAACTCTAAAACCCCCAATTTCACAGAACCCAGAGGAAGCGTGGCTCCCAGGAGCTCTAACTCAGCAGCTTCTTAAGCAAGGAGGCAGCAACACCTGCCCCAAACAGGGAGTAACCAGGTCCCACCAGGGATCTAGGAACTCACTCCCGGCCAGAGCACTGATTCCTTCCGGGTCTGGACCAAAGCACTGAGCAGATCCGGGGCCCTAGCTCAAACTAAAGCAGCGACACCCAACCTAAACATTCTGACACAACCAAAGAGAACAGGAAAGACAGGAAAGACGGGTTCCAGCCAGAAGCACCAAGGAAACCAATGGCAAAAGGCAAGCGCAAGAATACAACCAGCAACCCGGAACACATGTCATCATCAGAACCTAGTTCTCCCACATTAAGTCCTGAACTCCCCATATCACCAGGAAAGCAAGAGTCAGACCTAAAATCACTTTTAATGATATGATGGAGGACTTTAAGAAGGACATAAATAACATTCTCAAAGAATCCGAGGAGAATACAGGTAAACAGGTAAAAGCCCTTAAAGAATCACAAGAGAACACAACCAAACAGGTGAAGGATTTATACAAAACCATCCAGGACATAAAAATGGAAATAGAAACAATAAAGAAATCACAAAGGAGACTACTCTGGAGATAGAAAACCTAAGAAAGAAATCAGGAGTCACAGACGCAAGCATTACCAACAGAATACAAGAGATAGAAGAGAGAATCTCAGGTGCAGAAGATACCATAGAAAATATTGACACAACTATCAAGGAAAACGAAAAATCAAAAAACTCTTAACACAAAACATCCAGGAAATCCAGGACACAATGAAAAGACCAAACCTAAGGATAATAGGTATAGAAAGAGTGAAGATTCACAACTTAAAGGCCATAAATATCTTCAACAAAATCATAGAAGAAAACCCCCAACCTAAGGAATGAGATGCCCATAATCATCCAAGAAGCCTACAGAACCCCAAAAATAGACTAGACCAGAAAGAAATACCCCCGTCACATAAAAAATCAAAAAAACAAAATGCCACAAAACAAAGAAAGAATTTTAAAAGCAGTAAAGAAAAGGGTCAGTAAAATAAAGGCAACCTATCAGAATTACACCAACTTCTCCCAGAGACTATGAAAGCCAAAGACCCGGGGTCAATGCATGCAGACCCTAAAGAACACAAATGCCACCCAGGCATTTAACCCACAAAACCCTCTATTACCATAGATGGAGAAACCAAGATATTCCAGACAAAGCCAAATTTACACAATACCCTTTCCACAAACCCCACTACAAAGAATAATACAGGAAAACCCCTTACAAGGAGGCAATCAACCCTAGAAAGAGCAAGAAAGTAATCCACCTCCAACAAACCCCAAAAAGAAGAACCACACAAACAAGCCTCCCCTTTTAGCAAAAATAACAGGAAGAAACCCCAGTCTCCTCTCCTTAATATCTCTTAATGTCAATGGCCAATTCCCCAATAAAAAGACAAGACTAACAACTGGATACCCCAAACAGGATCCGACTTTTTGCTGCTACAGAAACCCACCTCATGACAAGGACAGACACTACCTTAGAGTAAAAGCTGGAAAACAAATTTTTCAAGCAAATGGTCCTAGGAAACAAGCTGGAGAGCCATTCTAATATCAATAAAATTGACTTTCAACTTAAAGATATAAAAAAGGATAAGGAAAGGTCTTTCATATTTGTCAAAGGAAAACCCCAACCAACAGAACTCCAATTCTGAACTCTATGCCCAAATGCAAGAGCACCCCTTTCAAAAAGAAGCCTTACTAAAGCTCAAAGCACATATTGCACCTCACACAATAAATTTTGGGAGACTTCAATACCCCCTCTCAGCACTGGACAGACGGGGGAAAGGAAACAGACAGAATACAGTGAAACAACAGAAGTTTTAAACCAAATGGACTTAACAGTACTAAGAAATTTCACCCAAAAACAAAAAATATACCTTTTTCTCTGCACCTCATGTACCTTCTCCAAATAGACCTATTTTTGGGTCCAAGACAGGGCCTCAAAGATATAAAAAAATCGAAATAACCCATGCACCCTATCAAATAACCATGGGTCTAAAGCTGGTCTTCAATAAAAAACAAAGACAAGGAAACCCCCACACCACATTAAAACTGAACAATACTCTACTCATTGATAATGGGGTCAGGGAAAAATAAAGAAAAAAAATTAAAACTTTTTAGAATTTAATGAAAATGAAGACACATCATACCAAACCTTGGGACACACTGAAGGCAGTGCTAAAGGAAAGCTCATAGCTCAAAAGTGCATATAAAAAGAAACTGGAAAGAAACACACTACAGCTTGACAACACACCTGAAAGCTCTAGAACAAAAAAAGCAAAAACCCCCAAGAGGATAGATGGCAGGAAAATTAAACTCAGGGCTGAAACAACCAAATAGAAACAAAGAGAACTATACAAAGAATCAATAAAACCAGGAGCGGTTTTTTGAGAAAATCAACAAAATAGATAAACCCTTTACCAGACTAATCAAGGGCAGAGAGACGTATCCAAAACAATAAAATCCAAACAAAAAGGGTGACATAACAACAGAAACCGAGGAAATTTCAACAAATCATCAATCCACAAACAAAACCCCTAAAACCAAAAAAATTGAAAAATCTGGATAAATGGACAATTTTCTAGACAAGTATCATTACCAATTTTTAAATCAGGTCATATTAACCTCTTAACATCCCTAATGCGAAAGAAATGAAGCAGTCATTAAAAGCCCCCACCAAAAAAAGCCAGGTCCAGAGGGTTTTAGTCAGAATTCTATAAACCTCAAGAAGATCTAATACCAATTTCTTTCAAACTATTCCCAAAATAAAACGGAAGGAACACTACCTAATTCATTCTATGAACCACAATTACGCTTATACCAAACCACACAAAATCCAACAAGAAAAGGAACTTCAGACCAATCTCCCTTATGAATATCGATGCAAAAAAACTGAATAAAATTCTCTCGAACCAAATTTCAGAACACATCAAAACACTTATCCACCATATCAATAGGTTTTTATCCCAGGAATGCAGGGTTGGTTCAATAAGGAAATCCATCAACGTAACCACTACATAAATAAACTCAAAAAAAAACCCATGATCAATCTCTTGACCTGAAAAGCATTTGACAAAATTCAACCCCCCTTTTCATATAAAATCTTGGAAAGACAGAATTCAAGGTCCATACCTAAACTAGTAAAAGCAATATACAGCAAGCCAATAGCCAACATCAAACAAAATGGAGAGAAACTGAACAATCCCATTAAAATCAGGGCTAGACAAGGCGGCCCACTCCCCCCCTACCTGTTCAATATAGTTCGGAAGCCCCTAGCCAGAGCAATTAGGCAACAAAGGGATCAAAGGGATACAAATGGAAAGGAAGAAGTCAAAGTTTCACTATTTGCAGATGACATGTTAGTATCTTAAGTGACCCCAAAACTTCCACCAAGAGCTCCCAAAAACTTGATAAACAACTTTAGCAAAGTGGCTGGGTATAAAATTAACTCAAACAAATCATAGCATTCCCCACAAAAGGAAAAACGGCTGAGAAAGAAATTATGGAAACGACACCATTCACAATAGTCACAAATAGTTAAAATATCTTGTGTTAATCTAACCAAGCAAGTGAAAGACCGTATACAAGAACTTCAAAAACCCTGAAGAAAGAAACGAAGGAGATCTCAAAGATGGAAAATCTCCCATGCTCTGGATTGAAGGATTAATATGTAAAAAGGCTATCTTGCCAAAGCAACTACAGTTTAATGCAATCCCATCAAAACTCCTCAATTCTTTACAGGAAGAAAGAGCAATCTTAAAATTCATTTCGAATAACAAAAAACCCAGGATAGCGAAAACTACCTCACAATAAAAGAACTTCGGGGGGAATCTCCATCCCCGATTTCAAGCGTACTACAAAGCAATAGTGATAAAAACGGCAGGGTATTGAACAGAGACAGTCAGGAGGATCAATGGAATAGAAAAAGACCCAAAAATGAACCCCCAAACCTATGGCACTTGACTTTGACAAAGGAGCCAAACATCCAGGGGGAAAAAGACAGCATTTTCAAACAAATGGTGCTGGTCCAACGGGGAGGTCAACTTGTAGAAAAAATGCAAATTGATCCATATTTATCTCCTTGAAAACCCTCAATTCCAAGTGGACAAGGACCCACATAAAACCACACACTGAAACAATAGAAAGAAAATGGGGAAAAGCCTTGCATATGGGCACAGGGGAAAAGTTCCTGAACAGAACACCAATCGTAGCTCAAAGCCGAGGTTTGGGACAAAGGGGATCTCATAAAACTGCAAAGCTTCTGTAAAGCAAAGGATACGGTAAACAGGACAAAGCGGGAACCAACAACTGGGAAAAATCTTCACCAACCTTACATCTGATAAGGGCTAATTCCGAGGTAATACAACAGAACTGAAGAAACTAGATTCCGACAATCAAATAACCCTATAAAAAAATGGGTAGAGAGTTGAACAAAGAATTCTCACTGGGGAAAAACTCGAATGATTGGAAACATCTAAAGAAGCCAGCTCCCTAGTCATCGGGGAAATGCAAATGAAAACAACACTGAATTCCACCTCAAAACCATCAGATTGGCTAAAAATCCATAACACAGGTGACAGCAGATGTTGGCGAGGATGTGGAAAAGAGGAACCCCTCCTCCATTGTTGGTGGGATTGCCAAGCTGGTACAACCACTATGGAAGCATTCTGGCGATACCTCAGAAAATTGAACATTTGTTACCTGAGGCCCCCAGCTATACCCCTCCTTTGGTATAACCCAGAAGATATTTCAAAAATGCAACGGCCACATGCCCACATGTTTATAGCGGCCTTATTTATAATACCAAAGGGTGGAAAGAACCCAGATGTCCTTCAACAGAAGAATGGATACAGAAAATGTGGTACATTTACACAATGGAGTACTACTCGCCATTAAAAATAATGAGCTCATGAAATTCTTAGAAAATGGATGGAGCTAGAAAAATATCTCCTGGGGTGAGATGCCCCAAACCACAAAAGAACACACATGGTATGCACTCACTGATAAGCGAAATTAGCCCCAAAACACACAAAACCTAAGATGCAACGCAAAAACCCAATGAAACTCAAGAAGAAGGAGGAAGACCAAAGTAGGGTGCTTTTGTCCTTTTTAGAATGAGTAACAAAAGATTCAACCAGAGCCCCCAAACCCCTAAACCTCCACCTGAAAAACAGAACAGGGGCAAGCTGTCCTCTGAGGGGCTCTAAAACCAGCAGCTGACTCAGCAGATACAGACATCCGAGCCAAACAGTGAATGGACTGAGGACTCTATAGAAGAATGGTGGAAGGATTGTGGGCCCTAAGGAGATAGGAACTGCACAGGAAACAACAGAGTAAACCAACCTAAAACCCTTGGGGGCTCTCAGAGACTGAATCACCCAACCATGGGGGAAAAACCCAGTCCCCCAGATCTACCTCCATGGCTGAACCTAGCCCCCGCACATATTTTGTAAAAGTGCAGCTTGGTTTTCATGTAGGTCTCAAATTTCCCTGGAGTGGGGGCTATCCCAAACATGCAGCCTGTATATGGAGTAGTTCTTCTAAAAAAAAAAAAAAAAAAAAAAAAAAAACAAAAAAAAAAAAAAAAAAAAAAACAGTTTTTTCAGTTATTCATGGAATATTATTTTTTTTATATTTCTTGTATTCAGTTTGCAACTACTTCATTGAGAATTTTTGTATGTATACTCATGAGGGATACTGGACTATAATTTATATATTTTTGTTGGGTTTACACGTGATTTCACTATTTCAATATTATTTGCTCTGTGAAGGATAAAAAAAAAAAAGAAAAATTTTCCAGGGGAGACAAGAGACTGTTTTCATAAAGGTTTTGTAATGGTGTCCCTGAAGTACAATGCTGAAAACTCTACCTCATGATACTGTAAATAAAAAGAGTTTGAAGGTTCAAAAAAAAAAAAAAAGAAAATTTAGGGGAAGTCTTACAGATGAAATGTTTAAAGAAGGGAGAGAGTATCTGAAATGTTTAAAAGAAGAGGAGAGAGTATCAGGATTTTAAAATAAATAAAAAATTTGAACTTCAATGAGAAATTTTTTTGAAAAATAAAAATTAAACATGCAAAAAACACAAGAATGCATGGAAATAAATAGGCATAAATACAAGAATAGTAATGTTCATGCTTTTTTGGGGCCATGAGTGAGTTAAAGTCACAGATAAAGGACAATCCCTTTTTACTGGATTATGGAGGAAAAAAATTCCAAAACAAAGCTAGGGTGCCGAATGCCACAAGAGAGAAACCACAAATCATGTGTAAAAAATGCACTATCAGGATAACATCCATTTTTCAGTGGAAACTAAAAAAGGGCCAAAGAACAAAAAGAATGGATTTCAACATCCAAGAGATCATATATACCAACCTAGACCGTCCCCATCAAAACTATCTGCCCCCAAAGAGGATAGAAAATTTTTTAAGGATACAGAAAGGTTTGAAACAATTCATGTTTGCCAATCCAACCCACAAGAAATATTGACACAGCATTTCAAAATGAAAGAGAAGTAATATAGCAAATCTGATATCACATAAAAATAAATGAAATATAACTAATGAAAAACAAAATAGGACTAAGAATACCAAATGGAAAAAGAAAAGAGCAAATAGGTAGCAATAAACAAATCAATTTTAAAAAATTTTAAATGCAAACCCATCCTATATTCCCCGGGCAAAGACACAGGATAATTAAATAGATTAAATTAAAAACAAAATTTTTCTTTCTTTTTGTCTATAAGTAAGTCATATTGCCTTTAGTGATGAGCATGACCCTAAGGAGAAATGATAGAAGGAGTATTCAAGCAAATGTAATCGGGAATTACATATAATATTCAGGAACTATATCTGATTAAAGAAACAACACATAAGACTTTACATCTCTAAGCATATATTATGCTTTAGAATTAAAACAAAAGCCCTGTGGGGCCCAATTTCATAAAAAGTGCACTATTGGACATCAAGACACAGATAAATAAATCTAACACAGTCATAATAATAAATTTAAAGCATTTTTTCCCCCTTATGAACAAATAGTATTGCTTTAAACACAAGAGTGTGTACATGTTTT
>JAJTUV010004213.1:0-25041 GCA_021653895.1 Mastomys natalensis | reverse complement strand
AAAATGCCCTCTTCTGCCTCTGCAGTTCCTGCAATCAGCACATAATATATACAAATAAGTACAATGAAATAAAAAATAAAATTTTCAAATAGAAAATGTTAGACAAACAGAGTACTAGGAAAGGAACCCACAGAAACCTACAAAAGACAAAATTTGAAGTCACACTTTGTGTAATGACTCCCAACTCTGGATGGCTGCAGATTGCAAGCTAGTAAGTCATTTTGCTTTTGAAAATAAGGAAACAAGCTGAGCTTTTCATGACAGTTCTTTAAACCTGCCTCAAGTCTGGAATCCTGGGCATGATGTTCTATGAAAAAGCAGCCATGGGGGCTTGTGGAAATACAAACTCTGTATGCAGAATGGAAGAAAGGCTTTTCAACCACACCTCCATGCGTCTTCAGAATAAAATAAGGCAGACAAAATAGATTGTCGAGCTTTTGAACATTCTGAAAGATCATAGACATTTGGAGCCAAAGGAAGAAAAGTTAGTTCCACTCCACAAAGAAAAAAATATCTGTCCCATAATTTATGGAAAACAAAAGTCACCCAAGCCAAGATCTCCTGGCTCTGTTGTTTCATCTAATTAAATGGTTATAGGAGCCTCAGAAGGTCGTGTCTCCTGCCAAGTGGCCTTGTTCCCACGGCCTTCCCTACACAGAGTTTGAGGAACAGGATACTTCAAAAAACATTTTCTTTCTTTCTTTCTTCCTTCCTTTCTTTCTCCTTCCTTTCTTTTCTTTCTTCTTTCTTTCTTTCTTTCTTTCTTCTTTCTTTCTTTCTTCTTTCTTCTTTTTTCTCCTTTAGCACAGAATTCTACCAGGTTTTTAAAAATTTATTTGCTTATTTACATCCAAATGTTCTTCTGGTCCCCCCTCACAGATTCCGTTCCCCCATCCCCTTCTCTTCTGAGAGGGTAGAGCCTTGCCCTGGGGTAATCCACCCACCCAACACACCAAGTCTCTGCCAGATTAGGCACATCCTCTCCCACTGAGACCAGACAAAGCAGGCATGGAGACTAAAATGCCTGTCTACTACATATGTGTTGGGGCCTTGTTCCAGGCTATGTTTGTTCTTTGGTTGGTGGCTGAGTCTCTGAGAGCCCCCAGGGTCCAGGTTAGTTAACTCTGCTGGTCTTCCTGTGGGGTTCACTTCCCCTTTAAGGTATTCATTTCTTCCCCCAAACATCTTCCATAATTGTCGCAGATCTCTAGCCAGTGTTTGGCTGTGGCATTTGTTTCAGCTTACTGCTTGCTGGTAAAGCCTTTCATAGGTATGCTAGGCTCCTGTCTTCAAGCATAACAGAGTGTCATTGATAATGTCAGGGATTGATGCTTGCCCATGGGATAGGTTTCGATTTGAGCCGGTTCGGTTATGGTTGGTCTTTCCCTCAGTCTCTGCTCCATCCTTGCATTTCTTTTAGACAGGACAAATTTTGGGGTGAAAGCTTTGTGGGTAGGTTGGTGTCCTTATCCCTCTACTGGGGTCCTACCTGGCTACAGAAGGTGGCCTCTTCAGGTTCCATGTCCCCATTGTTAAGCTAATTGGCTACTATCACCAGCATTGACTCCTGAGAGCCTCCCCTTTCCCAAGTCTTCCTAGAGATTCTCCCACCCCCCACTCACTCCCCATGCCCAGCAGTTGCAGATTCCCATTCTTTCTCCTGGTACTCTAGGAATCTCTCCTGTCCTCCCCACAACTGATCCTGACTCTCCACTCAGTTTCCTCCCTCCCTCTGCCTTCTATAACTATTTTGTTCCCCCCTCTAAGTGTGACTCAAGCATCCTTGCTTGGGCTTTCCTTCTTATTTGACCTCTTTGGATCTGTGAGGTATATCATGGCTATTCTGTACTTTATGGCTAATATCCACTTAACAGTGAGTACATACCATGCATGTCCTTTGGGGTATGGGTTACCTCACTCAGGATGATAGTTTCTAGTTCCATCTATTTGCCTGCAAAATTCATGATATCCTTGTTTTTAATAGCTGAATAATATTCGGTTGAGGCACATCTGGATTGTTTTCCAGTTTCTGGCTATAATAAATAAAGCTGTTATAAACATACGGTGGAGCATCTTTTAGGTGTATGCCCAGGAGCAGTATAGCTGGGTCTTCAGGTAGAACTATTCCAATTTTCTAAGAAACTAACAGATTGATTTCCAGAGTGGTTGTACAAGTTTTCAATCCCACCAGCAATGAAGTTTTCCCTTTCTCCACATCCTCTCCAGCATGTGTTGCTTGAGTTTTTGATCTTAGCCATTCTGACTGGTGAGAGGTGGAATTTCAAGATCATTTTGATTTGCATTTCCCTGATGACTAAGGATGTTGAACATTTCTTTAAGTGCTTCTCAGCCATTCAAGATTCCTCTGCTGAGAATTCTGCTTATCCCTGTGCCCCATATTTTAATTTAATTATTTCATTTGTTTGAGTTTAACTTCTTTTTTTTTTTTTGCTGTAGTTTACCTTTATATGCAGCACATATATTCTTTAATTACAGAGAAATAATAAATGTTGTAGAGCTGTTTGTGCTTTGAAAAAGTATAAACAAGTACATATTTTTTCTTATACTGTGAAGTTATATATTTACATAGATATATAATCATACACATGCACACATGCACAGACATAGATAAACAGAGAGACAGACAGACACAGCGCTGATTATAAACAGACAAGTGGATGATTCTTTCTGATAGCTCTTGCTTAGACTTTACCTGCAGGGTCCAAATTAACTTTCTTGAAACATACAAAGAAAAAAGAAACTAGAAAGTCTGAAACTTGGCCAATTAACTAGTGACACACCTTTCCTAGTAACTACTTAGATTTTAGAATGATTACTAGAACTTCCTGCATTTGAGCTATTCATTTCCAGGATGTTCTTAATAAACAAGGCTGAAAAAGTAAATATGTAAGTCTAGAATCTCCAAAGGATATTATTTGGATTTTAGAATTAGCTATTTTTGACATTATTGGAGAGCCTGGCATTTCAAATAAATAAGTTGTTTGTTGTGGCGCCTTCTTCTTCACGACTCTTCTGGACCACACTCTCTCCGACGACTCCTCCGGACCACACTCCCCCGGCAGCTGAGCTGCCTTTGTTATATACCCTTCCAAGGGGCGGACCTGGCTGCCCTGTTCTCTCAGGATTGGTTGGGGCCCAATACCTCATTAGCATAAGCCCTCTCGGAGGGGCTTGAACCTGACACATGCGCAGTAGGCGGCGCCGGCCAAGTTGGAAACCGGCGCCGTCCTTTGGCCACCTACATCTCCCCCTTATTTATTTTAAAATTTGAAATAGGTTACTTCTGGACCCTTAAAAATTCGTCCTAGGCCTCCCACACCCAAGCATGCCTTTGATTGTCAAAAGGCTTTGGAAGGCACTCCTTGAAAGAGCCACTGCTGTGGCAAAAGTCAGCGGGGGAAAGCAGAGGTCTGAGCCCTTGTGCAAGTGTTGAAGGCATTGTAAGGGGGGGCGCCACCCCATACCCGCCTTTGTGCCTTTTTTCAGGGAGAGGTATTTGACACAAAACCTCTAATGCACTCAGAACATACTTTCAGAGAATCTATCTCAGGATTGAGAACTCTCTAGTCGAGGCACTCCTCGTACTCCCCGCTCTGAAAAATGAAATGGTGCCTTAGGAGCCTTATACCATTGGCATTGGTCAAGATGGTCAGGATCTAGGGAAAATGCCTGGACGGCCAATATCGGGTCCAGAAGGTTCCCACTAGGTTCCCTAAGGGAGGCCAGCCAAATATTTTGGGAAGCAACCTTCCTTCTTGCATGGTCATGGCATAAGCAACATAGAAACCAAAGCAGAAACCATATCCTAAGAGAACAACAGCTCCCCATACAAATACTCCACCCATAAGTCTTTTTAGAGTAACGGGATCTAGGCAAGTGCCGCTTCAGGGTGGCAGTCTTGCGACAGGAGCTTCAACATCAGGATCTGCAGTTTCATCATCCCTCCTTTCGTCTGGGATCGCCGGACTGGAGATCTTCCGAGTCAGTCTCTCAGGATCCAGATAGGGGTTTTCTTGATCCTGTGGGAAAACACAAACAGAACCTCGTGTCTTATGACACGGATCGGGCCCTTGCCATGAGTTAGTTATGATATCTTTCCATTTTACCTTTTTTTGGCGGGGGGCGTAAGTGATTATAAAATTCTGTCAGCAGCAGACTGACCCTGAGTATCCAAATTTAAAAAAATTTAAAGTAAATAATGCTAAGGATAGTCTATGCTTGGGGTTAAGGCCATGGCCTATTCCCTCTTTTTTTTTTTGGGAAGACTTTCCCCTTGAGCGTGCGATGTGCTCGTTCTACAATACCCGCCCCTGAGGGTTGTAGGGCAGTCCATGAGTGAGGGAGACTTCCATCCGTTGGCAAAAAGGAAGAAAAAGCTTGAGCCGTATAGGCTGGGCCATTATCGGTCTTAAGTGTTTGGGGTTTTCCCCAAGCCGCCATGCCTCTAGGCAATGAGCATTACATTGGTGGTCTTTTAACCAGATAGAGGAGTGGCATGGATCACTCCTGAACAAGTATCTACTGATACATGAATGTATTTAGAGTCCCGAACTCTGAGAGATGTGTGACGTCCTATCTGCCAAACCCTGAGGGGTGTGATGCCTCGAGGGTTGACACCCACATGCGGTGGATGTAAATGTATGATGCTTGAGGGCAATTGAGTACAATTTGGCGTGCTGTTTCCCGTGGCAGGTTAAATTTCTGTTGCAAGTTTTTTAGAAATTTTACATGAAACAACTGATGGAACTGTGCTGCACGATCCCAAGCAGTGCTCAGGAAGATGCATTCCTTCTTAGTCCATTGGTCTATCTGCATTGTTTCCCAGCGCTCAAGGGTCCTGGTAATCCCGTATGAGCTCTAATATGCTGAATAAAAAATTTATTGGTGCGCTGTCTAATTATGTTTTGTAATTTTTTAAAAAAGGGTGCACACTGTGCAACTGGCTTTAATGGGACCTGCAACTTCCAGGACTTTGACACTATTTACCACATATGCCGAATCAGAGATCAAATTAAAGGCAAAATGACACGTTTTGAAAACTTCTAAAATTTATTTGCAACTCAACAACCTGAGGTGATCCAGGCTGGAATTGGCACAACACGGGGTCAGATTTTCTCTATCAGTATGCTCCACAACCGTTTTTGGAGCCATCAGTAAAGATATTGGGTACATCTTTCAAGGGGCAATGAGGGGTGTTTAGAAGGGAAAACACACAGGATTTTTCCTTGAAAAAGGATAATAAAGGGTGTTTGGGTAATGATTGTCTATTATGCCATCAAAACTACATTCAAAATGGTCCAAATCATCTATTTGTGCTACACAGGACTTTTACCTGGTGAGCAGGTAAGGTGTTAAATTATATCTGGTGCTCGTCCAAAGTGTTGTATACAAGGTAATGCCCTCCTGTGCTAGGTGACTACTGTGGTGGGGTAATGTTCTATGGATTTATTGGAGAAATTTTTGGGTGGACCCACAAGAGGGGCTCATCCTGCCATAGAACTCCTGTGGGTTGGTCACGTTGTGGCAAGGACACACAATTTATGGTAAATCCATTTTTAATCTCCCTAAAAACTCCCCTCAAGCTCTTTTCTACCTTCTCAAGTGCAGTCCTGCCTTCCAGAGTTAAATGACGGGGTGAGTCGAGGGCGGAGTCACCCGTCAGTATTTCAAATAAAGGTTTTAGTTCATGATTTGCCAGATTTAGGTAGGGGCGTATCCAATTTATGTCCCCTAGCAATTTTTGAAACTCATTTAGGGTCGTAAGGCTGTCTTTGCGTAATTCGAATTTTTGTGGTACTATAGTTTTGATGCTTATTTCGGGCCCCAAGATATTTCGCCACCTTGCTTCGCTGAACCTTTTCTGGAGCTTATCACTAGCTGTTCTTTTTTCTAATAGTTTGATCAATTCTGTATATACATGTTCTAACAAACGCTCAGTTTTTGCAGCTATTAAAATGTCACCATATAATGAGACAATGGACTTTGGGAAATTTCTTTCTTAAAGGGGCTATGGCTTCTCCTACGTATAATTGACACATGTTGGGCTATTGGCCATACCTTGGGCAGAACTACCCACTGGTAGCGCTGGTCCAGGTTCCTCATGGTTAATAGAGGGAACCGTGAAAGCGAATCTCTCACTGTCCTGTTTACAGAGTGGGATAGAAAAGAAACAATCTTTGATGTCAATGATGACAATGGGCCAATCACGAGGTAAAGCAGATAATAGAGCAAGCCTCTCTGAAACTGGCCCCATGACTTGCATCTGACGGTTTATAGCTCGCAAGTCATGTAGCAGTCTCCAATTCCCGATTTTATTTTTTTATGACAAATATGGGGGTGTTCCAAGGGGAGACAGAAGGTTTAATATTGTCCTAATTTTAGTTTTCCAGGACTAGTTGTCTAGCAGCTATCATCTTTTCTGAGGAAAGAGGCCACTGGGAACCCATACTGGCTCCTCAGTCTTCCAGGTAATAGGTATACCAGACCCAGTGGCCACTAGGAAAAACCAGTCCCGTGCGTAACCCTTTAGTTCCCGGCTGCTCTTGTTCCTTTTCCCCTTGGAGGTGTCTTCCTATGCCTTGAATGGATGCCATCCTATATCTGTAGAATAGGGTGTTTTGTTAATTTCAGTTTCATGGCTTCAACAAATCTCTGCCCCAAAGGCTAATGGGCAAAGCAAAAAAAAAAGGTTGGAAGGTGCCTTCATTCCCTTCCTTGTCTTTCCAAGATAATGTGCCTGCGCTTACATCGGGCGATTTGCATACCCGAGCCCTTGTAAGGTCTGGGTCGATGCTTGAATAGGCCAGTTTTTTGGCCAATCTCTTTGGGCTATTATGCTACGAATCAGCTCCTGTGTCCAATAGGCCTAATATTTTTTTACCATTAATTCCAATTCTATTATGGGCCTTTGATCCAAATCTAAAGACAAAAGGCGGCTGCGGTTCCGGAGGATCCGAAACCCTTGTTCCCTCTTATTATATTTTTACAGGGGAACAATTTGTGTAAGCTGGGTAGCATTATTATTTGAGCAATTCTATCTCCTGGTGAATGGCCACGATACCTCGTGGAGAGGAGGCTAAATCTTAACTGTGCCCTCAAAATCAGCATCTATAATGCCAGGATGTACTAAAGACCTTTTAGGGTAGAAGAAGAGCGTCCTATGAGAAGACCCACTGTGTCTGGAGGTAGTGGACCCTGGAAAAGTCAGTCTCAAGAGGTTGTTACACCCATCTGGGGTGTTAATACAATTCGGGGTGGTGCAGCACAGGTCCAACCCTGCTGAACCCGGAGTGGCTCTCCCGAGGCTCGAGGCGATGTAAGTTGGGCTGGTGTAGGCTGGGCTGGCTCTGCCCTTTCCACTGCCCATATATTTTGCGGGCCCTGGAAGCGGGGGCCCCACTGCCCGTTTTTTGGCCGTGCACCACTATAACTAGAGGTCAGCGGTTGTCCCTGAATATTTCTTACCGACTCGCACTCATTGGCCCAATGATTACCTTTTTACGACATCTTGGCATAGTCCCTGGCTGCCTTGGACAAGGGTACTCCCTTGTTTATCTCTATCTCTTTTGGGAAAACTGTTTACTGAGGTTCCTGGGCATCCGCAGCGGAAGCAAACTCCTGCAGGGGTCCTACCTTTGCCCTTAGACAACTGCATGACTGCAGCTGCCAAGCCCGAGTTGGACAATGGTCCACCAATCTCCCTACAAGCCTTCATCCAAGCCGTCAAACCCTTTGCTTTCCAAGGGGTGATAGCCGCCCTGCACTCTTTTTGTGCATTGTTCAAACACCAATTGCTCTATTAGTGGCATGGCTGTATCAGGGTCACCAAAAATTCTCCCTGCGGCTTCCATTAGGCGAGCCACGAAGTCGGAGAAGGGCTCAGTAGGACCCTGGAGGATTTTTTTAAATTACCTGAAACTTCTCCCTTATTGGGTAGGGCCTTCCAGGCCCTGATGGCCATATTATTTAATTTGACCGTACACCGCCTGTGGAAACACTGTCTGGTTATCTGCCCATTGTCCCTGACCTAAGAACATATCTAGATTCCATAAGGGCTGTCCTGAGGCTGCGTTGGCCCGAGCCTGCCCTGGGCATAATCTGTATAAATAGATTTCCAATCAAGATACTGCCCCATAGTTAAACAGGCTTTCACAGTACTCATCCAATCTGATGGTGTCATGGCCTGTGTCGCTATCCCTTTCTATCAAGGATTGCGTGAAAGAGGCATTAATGCCATAGGCCTTAACCGATTCTGCCAGAGTCTTTAACGTCTTAATATCTAAGGGATCATAATATCTTTGTTGATTTGCATCTTCAAAAACTGGAAAGGCCATACGCGCTTCCTTCCAAGTCTGTGGGCAGAATGAGCATTTGTGTCTCTGGGGACAGACTGGCCCGAGGGACCTCCACATAGGGAGGCGGGCTAAGGGTGGAGCTGTGGGCATCTCCCAAGCATGCGGTTTAAGTTTTTCTGCCATTTTGCCTTTCTTTTTCCTTGAGAGGACCACGGTCTCTATTTTTAGTTAACATGTCCTCAAGGTCCTCCTCCATCTTTTCTAAGCTCTTTCCTTCCTCTATCTTTTCTAAGCTATCAGAGCCAGAAGAGCTCTCTGTATCTATATTGGTTATCTTTTTTGGTCCCTTGTTTATTTTACTAACTCCTGCCTCAGAGCCTCTGACTGAGCCTCTTTTACTTGTTCAAAAACTTTCCTGGTCCTTTTTGACAGTGAATTCATAGTCACAATAAGAATTTAGGTACAATCTAAGACTATATGTCAGGAAAAGCATTATTATGATACCCAAGCCAACCCACTCCGAGTTGACAATAGACATCATAGTTTAGAAAATCTGCGGACCTTTTATTGCCGCTTTCCTTATACTCCGCCCTAAACCTTAACTTGTCCCAAATCTAGGGAATCTTTACTTGTCCCAAACCAGGGAAATTCAAACCAGGGATCCTTAACTCGTCCCAAACCCAGGGATCTTTCACTTGTTCCTGACTTGTCCCAAAGCAGGGATCCTTAATTCGTCCCAACCCAGGGATCTTTCACTCGTTCCTGACTTGTCCCAAAGCAGGGATCCTTAATTCATCCCAACCCAGGGATCTTTCACTCGTTCCTACTCGTCCAGACCAGGGATCCTTAACTCGAACCTCTACTCGTCCAAACCAGGGAGCCTCTACTTGTTCTCGACTCGTCCCAACCCAGGGAACCTTGACTAATAAATATTCCTTTTACCTCAGTTTCTGAATTTATGAGGCTGTTGTCCTCAGTTTCCTCATTGTCCTTGGCTCGTTGTCGTTGGTCTTTAACTGCCACTCTTTCTCTACCGGCGCCGGGTGTCTCTGCCAGGGCCTCCGCGTCTCTTCACTGCCGGGGCCGGGTGACTCCGCCGGGGCCGGGTGACTCCGCCGGGGCCGGGTGACTCCGCCGGGGCCGGGTGGCCCCCGGGTCGCCGCCGCCCCCCGGGGGCCGGGTGGCCGCCGGGTCGCCGCCGCCCGCCGGGGCCGGGTGGCCGCCGGGTCGCCGCCGCCCGCCGGGGCCGGGTGGCCGCCGGGTCGCCGCCGCCCGCCGGGGCCGGGTGGCCGCCGGGTCGCCGCCGCCCGCCGGGGCCGGGTTGCCGGCGGGACGCCGCCGCCCGCCGGCTCGCCTCCGCCCGCCGGGACGCCGCCGCCCGCCGGCTCGCCTCCGCCCGCCGGGACAACGCCGCCCGCCGGCTCGCCTCCGCCCGCCGGGACAACGCCGCCCGCCGGCTCGCCTCCGCCCCCGGGACAACGCCGCCCGCCGGCTCGCCTCCGCCCGCCGGGACAACGCCGCCCGCCGGCTCGCCTCCGCCCGCCGGGACAACGCCGCCCGCCGGCTCGCCTCCGCCCGCCGGGACAACGCCGCCCGCCGGCTCGCTTCCGCCCGCCGGCTCGCCTCTCCGCCGGGCCGCCTCTCCGCCGGGCCGCTTCTCCCTTCTCCGCCGGGCCGCTTCTCCGCCGGGTCGCTTCTCTCTTCTCCGCCGGGCCGCTTCTCCGCCGGGTCGCTTCTCTCTTCTCCGCCGGCCGCTTCTCCGCCGGGTCGCTTCTCTCTTCTCCGCCGGGCCGCTTCTCCGCCGGGTCGCTTCTCTCTTCTCCGCCGGGCCGCTTCTCCGCCGGTCGCTTCTCTCTTCTCCGCCGGGCCGCTTCTCCGCCGGGTCGCTTCTCTCTTCTCCGCCGGGCCACCAGTTGTGGCGCCTTCTTCTTCACGACTCTTCTGGACCACACTCTCTCCGACGACTCCTCCGGACCACACTCCCCGGCAGCTGAGCTGCCTTTGTTATATACCCTTCCAAGGGGGCGGACCTGGCTGCCTGTTCTCTCAGGATTGGTTAGGGCCAATACCTCATTAGCATAAGCCCTCTCGGAGGGGCTTGAACCTGACACATGCGCAGTAGGCGGCGCCGGCCAAGTTGGAAACCGGCCCGTCTCTTTGGCCACCTACAGTTTGTTTTTTTTTTCATTTAGTTAGTTATTTAAATCACATCATAATTTACTTATTTACACAGGGGTTATAAACACAAAAAGGCAGGATGTGAGGAAGGGAATGGCACCGGAGCATAGGTGTTCAGGGGGAGTACAGATAGAGTTTAACTTCTTGAGTTGTTTATATACTTTGTATATTAGCCGTCTGTCTGATGTAGAGTTAGTGAAGATCTTTTCCCAGTAGTAGGCTGCTGTTTTTGTCCTATTGACAATGTCTTTTGCCTTACAGAAGCATTTCAGTTTTCATGAAATCCCATTTATCAATTGTTGATCTTATGGCCTTATTGTTGTTCTGTTCAGGAAATTGTCCCCTGTATCAATGGGTTCAAGGCTATTTCCCACTTTCTCTTCTGTTAGATTTAATGTATCTGGTTTTATGTGGAAGTTATTGATCAACTTTGACTTGAGTTTTATGCAGGGTGATAAATGTGGATCTATATTTGCATTCTATATGCAGACATCCAGTTAGATCAGTACCATTTGTTGAAGATGCTTTCTTTTTTTCCATTATATGTTTTTGGCTTCTTTGTTGAAAATCAAGTGTCCATAGGTGTGTAGGTTTATGTCTTTGCCTTTGATTTGATTCCATTGATCAACTTGTCTATCTCTGTACTAATACCATACAATTTTTATCATTATTGCTCTGTAGTACAGCTTGAGATCAGGGATGATGATTCCTCCAGACGGTCTTTTGTTGTTCAGGATTGTTTTGGCTATCTTGGGTTGGTTGGTTGGTTGGTTGGTTGGTTGGTTGGTTGGTTTTCCCATGTGATGTTGAGAATTGCTTTTTGAAGATCTGTAAAAAATTGTGTTGGAATTTTGATGGGGATTGCACTGAATCTGTAGACTGCTTTTGGTAAGACGGCCATTTTCAGTATGATAATCCTACTGATGCATGAGCATAGGAGATATTTCCATCTTCTGATACCTTCTTCAATTTCTTTCTTCAGGACTTGAAGTTCTTCTCATACAAAATTTTTTACTTGCATCATTAGAGTTACACCAAGATATTTTATATTATTCATGGCTATTGTGAAGAGGTTGTTTCCCTAATTTCTTTCTCTGCACATTTATTATTTGTATAATGGAGGGCTACTGATTCTTTGAGGTACCAGCCACTTTGCTGAAGTTGTTTATTAACTGTAGGAGTATGGTAGAATTTTGGGGATCGCTTATGTATTCTATCATATTATCCACAATTAGTGATACCTTGACTTCTTCGTTTCCTATTTGTATCCCTTTGACCTCCTTTTGTCGTCTAATTACTCTAGCTAGAACTTCAAGTACTATGTTGAATAGATAGGGAGAGAGTGGGCAGCCTTGTCTTGTCCCTGATCTTAGTGAAATTGCTTCAAATTTTTCTCCATTTAATTTGATGTTGGCTATTGGCTTGCTGTATATATTGCTTTGATTAAGTTTAGGTATGTGCCCTCTATCCCTGACTTCTCTAATATCTTTAACATGAAGCAGTGTTGGATTTTATCAAATTCTTTTTCAGCAGCTAATGACATAATCATGTGATTTTTTTCTTTCAGTTTGTTTATGTGGTGGATTATGTTGATGGATGATGAACCATCGCTGCATCCCTGGGAGGAAGCCTACTTGATTGTGCAGAATGATGTTTTTGATGTGTTCTTGGATTCGGTTTGTTGACTTTTTATTGAATTGTATTTTACTGGAGTATTTTGTGTTAATGTTCATAAGTGTAATTGGTCTGAAGTTCTCTTTCTTTTTGAGTCTTTGTGTGGTTTAGGTATCAGAGCCTCATACAATGAATTAGGTAGTGTTTTTTTTCTGTTTCTACTTTGTGGATATATTAAGGAGTATTGACATTAGCTCTTCTTTGAATGTCTGATAGAATTCTGCACTAATACCATCTGGCCCTGAACTTTTTGGTTGGGAGAATTTTAATGCATGCTTCTATTTCCTCTGGAGATAAGGGACTGTTTTGATAGTTTACCTGATTTTCATTTAACTTTGGTATGTGGTATCTGTCTAGAAATTCACTCATTTCGTTTAGATTTTCTAGTTTTATAGAGTATAGGCTTTTCAAGTAAGACCTAATGATTTTTTACAATTTCCTCATTGCATGTTGTTATGTCTCCCTTTTCATTTCTGATTTTGTTAATTTGAATACTGTCTCTGTGCCTTTTAATTAGTTTAGCTAAGGGTTTGTCTATCTTGTTGATTTTCTCAAAGAACCAGCTCTTGGTTTTGTTGATTCCTTATATTGTTCTCTTTGTTTCTAATTGATTGATTTCAGTCGTAAGTTTGACTATTTCCTGTCATCTATTCCTTTGGGTGTGTTTGCTTCTTTTGGTTCTTGAGCTTTCAGGTGTACTTTTAAGTTGCTAGTATGAGATCTCTTCAATTCTTTGTGAAGGCACTTAATACTATGAATTTTCTTCTTAGCACTGCTTTCATTGTGTCCCATAAGTTTAGGTTTGTTGGCCTTTGTTTTCATTGAATTCTTTAATTTCTTTCTTTATTTCTTTCCTGACCAAGTGATCATTGAGTAGAAAGTTGTTCAGTTTTCATGAGTATGTGGGCTTTCTGTTGTTTCTGTTGTTATTGAAGTTCAGCCTTAATTAGTATTGATCTGCTAGAATGAAAAGGGTTATTTTGGTCTTTGTGTATCTGTTGTGGCTTGCTTTGTGCTCTATTATGTGGTCAATTTTGGAGAAAGTTCCAAGAGGTGCTAAGAAGAAGGTATAGTCTTTGGGGTTTTTTTGGTGGTGGTGGTGGTGGTGGTGGTGATGGTGGTGTTGGTTTGTTTTTTTTTTTTGTTTTTTTTTGGTTTTTTGTTTTGTTTTTGGCGAAAGATTCTGTAGAATCTGCTAAATCCATTTAGTTCATAATATCTGTTAGTTTTATTATTTCTTTATTTAGTTTTGGTTTCAATAACCTATCCATTGATGAGAGTGAGGAATTGAAGTCCCCCACTATTATTGTATGGGGTTCAATGTGTGCTTTGTGCTAGTAAAGTTTCTTTTACAAATGTGGGTACCCTTGCATTTGGACGTAGATATTCAGAACCGAGACACCATCTAGTTGGATTTTTCCTTTGATGAGTATGATGTGTCCTTCCTCATCTCTTTTGACAACTTTTGGTTGAAAGTCTATTTTATTAGACATTAGAATTGCTACTCCAGCTTGGTTCTTTGGACCGTTTGCTTGGAAAACCTTTTTCTAGCCCACTCTGAGGTAGCATTTATCCTTGTTGCTGAGGTATGATTCTTGTATGTAGCAGAATGATGGATCCTGTTTACATATCCAGTCTGTTAGCCTGTGTTGTTTTTTAATGGTGAATTGACTACATTGATGTTGAGTAATATTAATGACCAATGGTTGTTGGTTCCTGTTATTTTGTTGTTGAAAGTGATAGTGTGTGTGTGTGTGTGTGTGTGTTGTGTGTGTGTGTGTTCTTCTGGTTTTGCTGTGAGATAATTAATTTCTTGTGGTATTTTTGGGGTGTAATTACCCTCTTTGTGTTGAATTGTTCCTTCTAGTGCCCTCTGTGGGGCTAGATTAGCAGAAACATGTTTATAATTGGTTTTGTCATGGAATATCTTGGTTTCTCCATCTCTGGTGATTGAAAATTTAGTGATCTGGGCTGACATCTATGGTCTCTTAGGGACTGCAAGAGACACCTGTCCAGGATCTTCTGACTTTTAGAATCTCTGTTAGAAGTAAGGATAACTCTGGTAGATCTGCCTTGGTGTATTACTTGGTCTTTTTCTCCTGCAGCTTTTAATATTGTTTCTTTGTTCTGTATACTTAGTGTTTTGATTATAATGTGGTGGGAGGATTTCTTTTCTGATCTAATCTATTTGGTGTTCTGTAAGCTTCTAGTATGGTTATAACTATCTCTTTTTTTAGGTTAAGGGAGTTTTCTCCTATGATTTTGTTGAAGATGTTTTCTGACCCTTTGAACTGGGAATCTTCTACTCCTATTATTTTTAGGTTTAGTCTTTTCACAGTGTCACAAATTTCCTGGATGTATTGAGTTAGGAACTTTTTACATTTATCATTTTCTTTGATCCATGTAACCATTTCTTCCATAGTATCTTCTACACCTGAGATTCTCTCTTCCATCTCTTGTATTCTGTTGGTGATGCTTCTTGTGTTCTTCTTCTCTTTCCTAGTTTTCCCATCTCCATGGTTGCCTCCATTTGTGCTTTCTTTATTACTTCTATTTTCAGTTTTAGGTCTTAGACCATTTTATTCATTTCCTTTGCCTGTTTATTGTATTTTCCTATATTTCTTTAAGGGATTTATTTATATCCTCTTTAAAGAGCTCTATCATCTTCACGAAATGGGATTTAAGGTCATAGTCTTGTTCTTCACGTGTGTTAGGATATCAAGTGCTTTAATAAGGGAATTGAGTTCTGATGGTGCCATATTGTATTGGCTTCTGTTGATTATGTTCTTGCACTTGCCTTAGCCATCTGCTTGTCGTTACTTGCAGATAGCCTGGTTGTCCCTGGTTGGAGCCAGCCTCCTGGGAGGCAGGCAGAGCTGGGTGGTGTGGTGTGGTGTGGTGTGGTGTGGTGTGGTGTGGTGTGTGGGGTGCTGACCTGTGGCTGCTGCAGGTGTATGAATGATCAGAAGGGAGATGGTGCTCTAACAGAGCAAGGCAGAGTCCAGGGCTGATAGGCTTGCTGGGGTCCCAGCAGGTGTTAGATTGACAGGGGCAGTGTCTCACCTGTGTGTCTTGGGATAGAGCTGGTCTCCTGGGAGGCAGGCAGAGCTGTTGGGCACACTGATCTGAGACTGCTACTGGTGTAGGTACAGACTGGAGGGAAGACGGAGTTCCAACAGGGCTGCTAGGCTTCATTCATGAATTTTTCAAATATTATTTGAGTTATATTAACATAACAGGAGCAATATTTTTACATGTAGAAAACCCAGGGCCCAGCTTCCCCATCAAGGTATAGTATACTGCTTGATATAAAAAAGATGTTTCCATAATTGTGAGCATTTACCATATTTTAGTTAATGTTAAATTGCTATGAAGCATACTATGGCAGCCTTTAACATGGGACTTGCTTTCAGTTTCAGATGGTTAGTCCATTATTATCATGGTCAGGAGCATGGGACAGGCAGGCATGCTGCTGGAAAAGTAGCTGAGAGCTCACATGTGATTTACAAGATACAGGTAGAAAAAACAAGAAACTGGACCTGGTATGGGCCTTTGAGACCAACCCCAGTGACATACTTCCTCCATCAAGATCACTAACCTTTCAAACAGTTCCACTTACTGGTGACCAAGCACTCAAATATGTGAGCATATATGTATGGGCACCATTCTCATTCAAACCACACCAACCTGCACTTACCGGGGTTTTCAGTTCCAACACCTGTGTCAAGCAGTTCATAACTGTCTATAAGTCCAGTTCAAGGGGCATCCAATGCCCTCTTCTAGCTTCAAGGGTATCAGGCATGTACATGGTATACTATATATCAAGCAGGTCAATATATGTTATAAAATAACAAATTATTTAATTAATAATTATTTTTTAAGTTAAAGTTTTTAAAAGATATAAAATCTCCCCAGCATCTACAATGCCCTCATGGGCCCTTCCCGTGAATAGACTACATTAAAATATTCGCCCTTCTGACTTTACCCCACCATGGATTCCTTCTGCTACTCATCAACATCATGTAAATGGATAACATGACATAAGACATAGAAATACAGGTTTGAAGTTTGCCCAGCTGGTTTTACTATCTTCCCTTTGGGGAAAAGCGTTTTGAATGAATCTCAGAAAAGATTTTGGGACTTTGGATTTTAACTTTGTTGAGGCTCTATGCCCGGGGATTTCGAGTTGAAAAATTTTTTGTTTTTTGTGCTTAATTTGGGTAGGGCCCCCCCCCAAAATCATTTTGGAAAAACCTATGGGGGCCGGGAAGGGGTTTTGGGGTTTGAAGCTCCCTCGGGGGGGAAAACTATTAGAAGGTGGGGCCCTGTGGAGGGGGTTGGCAATTTTGGGGTAGGGCTTTAGCCCCATCAAGTCTTAAAGTCAGAATTATTGCATCCCCGGGAAAGAAAATTTTATTCGGAAATCTTTTTTGAAAATAGGTCTGTATCTCCAATTGTTTGGGAAACTCCATTTGGGAAATTTTAAAAAAAAACCCAAAATTTTTTTCAAAAAAAAAATTTTTTTTTCTTGTAACCTTTTCCTTTTTTTTAAAGCCAATGCCCCCTTCCGTCAAAGAAGCTTACCAAAAAACCCCCTTCATTTTTTAAAAACCCCTTTTAAAATTGAAAAAAACCCAAAGTTTTATAATTTTTCCCTAAAACCAACTCCCCCTCTTCTTTCCCCTCTTTTTTGTGTCTATACATTTTTAAAAGAGGCCTTTAACCCTTATTTTTCTTTTTTTCTTTGTTTTGATTGTACTAAAGAAAATTTTTTTCTTTTTAATTAAAATGAAATAAAAATTAATTTTGGGCTAAAAAAAAAAAAATAAATTAAAAATAAATTTAAAAAAATAAATAAAAAAAAAATCAGTATTTGTTTGCACCTTCAGAGAATTTTTTAGAACTTCAGACCCCTGCCCTGTCTGGGGGGCTGCCAGTTCCGTTTTGATGATAAGGAAAAACCTTGAACCGAACCCACCCCCCTTTTAAAAATGTTGTCCCAAAAGGTTGCCTTATCATGGTGTCTGTTAAAGAAAAAACCCTAACTAAAAAAATTAAATAAAAAAACATTGAATTTAATTCCTTTTTCAGAGTTTAATCACAACCCTTTCATTTACAGAGATGGGGGGTTTTTCAGAGTTGGGGGAAAAAACAAAAAAATAAACCCTTCTTTAAAAACGGAAAGGGAAAATCTGGAAATTGAAGGGAAAATTTTTTGGGGAATTTTGGTTGGGAAAAAAGGGAATTTCCCAGCGGGGGAAAATGGGGGTTTAGTCCCTTTAACTGAAAATAAAAAAAAAAAAAGAAGAGAAGAAAAAAGAAAAAAAGGAAAAAAAAAGGGAAAAAAAAAAAAGGCCCCAAAGAAGGGGAAAACCCCCAAAAGTGTTAAAAGGGGGGGGGGGAAAATTGTGTGGGGAAAAATTGTCCCATATTTTAAGGAAATTTATGTCTTTTTTTTTTGGGGGTTTATTTGGGGGCTCCTTCAAAACGCAATTTTAACTAAAAAAGGGGAAAAAAAAAAAAAATTTAAAAAAAAAGGGGCCCTCTTTCAGTAAAAAATTTTTTTTTTGGCCCACGTTTTTAAAATTTTTTCCCCCAAAAAATTACACATTTTTTTTTTTCATTTTGTGAAAATTTAAAAGGGGGGGAAAGGAGGTGAAAAAAAAGGTTTACTCTCACAAAAAAAAAAAACCCAAAAAAACCCGGGGGAAATTCCCCAAAAAGATAATCATGGGCTACCCAAAGGGGGCCCAAACATTTTTTTAAGTTCCCTTTTAAGGGGGTTACACACCCCCTTCACAATTTTTTTCCTCCCAAAAATTGTTACCCTAAAATTTTTTTGGGGAAAACATTGGGCTTTAAACCCTTTAAACATTTTTCCTTTTCTTAGATATCAAAAAAAACCCTAGTTAAAACATCTTTCATTTCAATACAAAAATGGAAGGGGCTTTAAATTGCCAGTTTTTTTTTAGAGACGGGAAAAAATTTAAAGACTTGGATTTGGGGGTTTTAAACTTTCAAAGCTTTCACAAATTTTAAAATGCTGGGTAGTTTTCAAGGGGGAAAAATTTTCCTCCCCTAAGGTTTTTTGGGCCCCCATATAGTTTTTAAGCTTTTTTTGGTTTGAAAAAAAAAAATCTGTGAAAGTCCTTTTTCCCCCTTTGGGTTTAAAAATAGCATAACAAAAAAATAACCCAAAATTTTCCTCTAAATTTTTAAAACTCAAATTTTCCCAAAATGAATACAAAAATTTTTCCCCGATTTTTCACCCCTCTTAAAAAAAAAATTAAAAAAAAAAAAGGAATTTTTTTTTTGGTTTTTTTTTTCCCTTTAGAAGGGAAAAAAGCCCACAACCTGATGCCCCCAACACACAATCATGAGACCTCCAAAGGGGGGATAAATGGATATATTTATGCGCAAATTTTTGGACTTTGGGGTTTAAATACTTTATTTGAGATACACTTGTTAAACCTCTGAGCACAAAAAAAAAAAGAAAAAGGTATGCAGTGCATTACCCCCGGGAAAATTAAGTCCAAAAAGGACAAAAATAGATAGTAGGAATCTTTGGGGAAAGTGGGAACTGTCCCAAAATCTAGGTCGGAAAAAATTTCAGAAATTTAAATGCAAGTTTAAAAACCCAAAGTTTTATTCATTTATGATGGGGAACATAATTTTACAATAGAAAAAAAAAATGGGAAAATCTGAGATATTTTTGGGCCCTGGGAAAAAACCCAACCAGAAAGGGGGGAAAAAGGGGGGGGAGTTTCCTCATCCTAAAGGGCTGTTTTTCATCAAAGGAGGTAGAGTTGCCCCTTTCCCCAAATGGTGAGAAAAATCTGCTGGTTTCTGGGGCCGGGGTTGTTCCAGATTGCAGGCAGGCAGTAGCTCTTGAAAAAGGTTTCCCAAGAAAAACCCTAGCGGTTTAGTGGGCCTCAGTTTTCCCCCATTTTGGGTTTTTCAGTATGGGGCCTAGCTAAAACAGTGCCCCTCGAAGCCTTAAAAAGCAAGATTTGGAGAAATGCCAGCAAAAGGTCAGTGGAGCATGCAAACAAAGGGGTCAGAATCCAAACTGGGATGAAAGGCCAAGACCATGCAGTAAATTTTAGCCCGGTTGGGGCCCTTTTAGGCCCGGCGGGGTCAAACCCTCGTTGTAGGGATTTTTCAAATTTGATGCCCCCACCGGAGCAGAGCACCACCAAAAGTCCTGATGCACCATCCCCCAAGTTAAAAAAAGAAAACAAACTGAAACCAAAAAAACAGAAACAAGAGTGGGAAAAGCTTCCCGTCCTTTTTTAAAAAGGGGGAAAAAAATACTAAAAAGGAGAAAATTTTGGAGCAAAGTGTGGAAAAAAGGACTGACAAAAAAGGGCCCTCCAAAAAGACTGCCCCATTGGGAATCCTTTTCCCTTTTACAGGGCACACCAACCCAGATGATTTGGGGGATGTGGGGGTTTTCTTGCTGACAAAAGGAAACTGATCAGCTGGGCGTCTGAGAGGTCTTGCCGAGCCCGACCAAAAACAGAGGAGATGCTCACAAACCCAAATATTGGGAGTTTCCCGGGTTCCCCCATTTAGGAGTTGGAGGAAAGGGGCTGAAAAGGAAAAAATGAGGTGGTTTGCAGCCCCTGTGGGGAGGGAAACAGTGTCAAAATGGCCCGATACCCCCGGGGCTCCCCGGACTGGACCCCCAATTAAAAAAGTTCCCTGGGGGGGACCCCTGATTTTTGGCCCCATAAAGTGGCAAAGGTTTGGGCCCTTTTTGGACTTTAGTGGGAGGAGGGGTCCTTTTGCCTGGGGGCTTTGGTGCCCAGTGTTTGGGGAATTTCCCGGGTGGAAGGATGAAATGGGTGTATGGGGTAGGGGGGGGCACCTTCATAGAGGCTTCCCCCCTAGAGGGGGAAGGGGAAAAGGGTTTGAGGGTTTTTTTGGGGGGGAGGGGCCGGAAAAGGGGATTTAATTTGAAAAAGTAAATTAAAAAAATTTTAAAAGGGGAAAAAAAAAATTTGGGGTGTCTTCTAAGCAAAACCCATAGGGAAAAATTTTTTTTTTAATTTTGGGATTTATGTGGGGACGGTTTTTGCCCATTTTGGGGGGGGGGTCCCCTTATCCCTGAGTGGTAGACCTGGGTTCTTTAAGGAAAAACAGGGGGGAAATTAAAAACCTGGGGGCCCCGCCCGTAAGGGAGCACCCCTCCCTTTGGGCCCTTTCCCCTCAGTCTTGCTCCAGGATCCTGCCGGGGGTTGGGCTTCCTGGCCTGACTTTTTTTTGGTTTATGAACAGTGATATAAAAATGGAAAATTTAAAATAAACCTTTTTCTCCCCCCCCCTTGTTCAGTCATTGGGGTTTCATCACAGAGGGTAGTAAGGCCCGACTAAGCACCCAGCAGGGCAGAAAAATTTTCCCCAAAAATTTCTTTCTGAGATTTTTTTCCTTTATTAAGATTTTTTAACAAAATTAAAATATTTTAAAATTTTTTAATCTCAAATAATATAAGGAAAAAGCCAAAAACAAATCCATAATGCGATATCACCTCATTCTAGTAGAAATTGCAATTTATCAGAAAAAAATATCTACCAGAAAAAGTGGAAAGTTTTTTTAAAAGAAAGATTTGGGGGAACGAAGAAACGCTTTTCCTTCCAAAACATTTCCCCGGAAAGATGCATATTACCTCCGATATTATGACACACATAGAGAAGGGCATTTTACGGGGTTGGGTTTTGCCAACACGAACAGACCCTTTAATGGGGGGTTTGGCCCTGGGGGGCAAGGGTCCCAAAAAGGGGTGGGGGGCTTGGGCGGGGGGTTTTTTTGTTTGTCCCCCCCCTTTTTGGGGGGGGGGGTGGTTTTGAACTTTGTTGTTTTTTGCTTTTCTTTTTGAGGGTTTTTTTTAAAGGGGAAAAAAAGAACATTAATTGGTTTGGGGGGGTGGAAGAGGAAAAAGTTCTTGAAAAGGGGTTGGGGAAAAAAAAGAAAGTGATAGAAATATATTGTGGTAAAACAATTAATAAAAAAAAATATTTTTTTAAAAAAAGGGCCCCCGAGGTACTCACACGAGGCCAGAACCCGAGTTCAGTCCCCGACACACTTGACCCGACTCCTACCCATTTTCCTTTTTAACCTCCATGCATGCTGAGGGGGTTTTGTGTGTGTTTTGTGTGTGTTTTTGTGTTTTGTTGGGGTTAACATGGATGGAGAAAAAAGCAGACCCCTTTTGCCCCGGGGGGGGGGGACGGGATATTTTTTTTGGGACATGCCACTAATGGAATGTGATGACACAGCTTTTGGTTGGGTTGTTGGGACCAGGGGTGGGGACAAATGCTGTTGGGAAATATATTGTATAATGTACTTTAATTTGGGGGAAAGTATTGTATTTCAATCCCATTGGTGGGATCCCATGTGTTTCGAAAAAAAATTATGGAAAACGGGCTGGGGGAAACCCCCAGAAACATAAAAGGGAAAATGGTATCGATCAAAAAATAACCCCTGGGGGTTTTTGCAAATGAATGAACTATCAGCTTGTAAAGGGGTTTTTTGTGTCTAGGACCACGAAGGCGCACTGCCCAAAGGGTTTGGTTTATAAGATCATGCCTACCACAGGGCTACACTTGGTGGCCAAAGCAAAAAAATTTTAAAAAACAACAAAGGAAGTTAAACTAAAAAAATTTTGGAAATTTTCCCCTGGTTTATGAAAGGGGAAAAAAGCTATTCTGTGGCTTGCTGGAATAAAAAAAAATTTTCCCTTCTTAAAATTTTGGGAAATTTCTGGAATAAGGGTGTTAGATCCTTTGAAGGAAAATTATGGCCCTACTATTTTCCTGTAAAAAATACATCCTTTTTCCCTCTTTGGGAAACAAACCTCAGTATCTAATTTTACTGTTTTTTCCCTTTTTTTCCCTTCCCCCTTCCATTTCCTTGACAAAAGATTTCAAATTAAAAAAAGGAACAATTTTTAAAAGTTTAAGGCCCTTTTCAAAGGAAAAAAAAACTTGATTTATTTAAAAATTTTACTTTTTGTTTTTCCCCACAATTTCCCCGGTTTGTCCTATTTTTTCCCAAACGAAATTTTAATATTTTTTACGCACTTTTTCCCCCCAAAATCAAATTTTATGACTAAATAGGTTTTAGAAGGAGAAATAAAAAGCTGCAGCTGTCCACCGGGCCCTTCAGTAAAGACAATGTTATACCAAAATTAGAATTGTTTACATTAAAAAAAGGAGCCCCCCAGGGGCTAACCAGAGAAGCGGGCTGTAGTAAATGTAGGTCAGGGGTTTTTGCTCAGAACCCGGGTAATAAATTTCCCCGGGAAGGGGCTTTCGTTGGGGTAAAGCATATATGGGGCAGGGGCTTTTAAAAACCGCCTTACTAAGTGATTCACATTTTAAGTTTCCCGTAAGCCCCCTTTTTTGAAATTTTTGTTAAGCATTTAATTCCAAATGCCCAAACCTAGAGGTCCTTAGAATTATTTAAAAAATGTGACATTACAGTGTGCTTTTTTCCCTTTTTGGCAACACTTCAGAACACCTTTGGGGGGTTCGACATTCAACTTCCCTTTTTCCTGAAATTCTTGTAGAAGATGCTAGGGGGGTCACCCAAATTTTCAAAAATTTAAAATGGAAAAAAATGGAAATCTTTTAAGGGAAAACATCTGACATTGCAGAGTGCTTTATCGCCCCCGCCCCAACAAATGGGTGGGCACAATTTCCCCCTTAACCCCGCAATTTTGGTCTTCCCACAAAGAAGTCTAAAGTCCTAAAAACAAATTTTTAAAGGTATAAATACTTTGAAAACCAAGTGGGTTTTCCCAAAAAGGAAACCACGTGTTTTTTAAAACAGGGATTTAAAAATTGATTTTCTTGCAAACAAAATAGGAAAAAAATTTCTCAAAAATGCCGTTGTGAGTGAGCACTTCAAAAATTTCACTTAAAACTTTTTTTTAAATAAATTCCTTTCAAATTAAAAACTGGTGAGTAACTCTGGAGCATTTTGGAAAAACTTTGGGCCCTCCCCCCAAACCCCGAACAAACGAGATGCTGCCTGACTTAACATCCCCAAAACCTTTCCCGGATAAACTTTGTCCCTTTCCACCCGGGACTTGGGATTTTGGTTTTCAATAAATTAATTGTTGGGAAAACTTGGGGGGGGTTTATTGGTTAGTTGTTAGGCGCCCGGTGTTTTTGGTTAGGTTCAAGCGTAATAAGCTCCACATTGCTTTCCTTCATTCTACCATATTCTCCCTTTAAAAGCTTCTGTGTTAGCCCAGCCTGAACATTTTCCAGCATTTTACAGCTTGCCACAGTCAGAGTTGGCGTTGATGCACAATCTTGTATTCACCGATGGCCACTGGTTGTGACCACAATCTGACTTCCTTGTACATAATCTCCTGGCACTTCTCTTTGATCTCGAATCTGTTCATAGGCCCTCTGCTCTGACCAGCCAATTGTTTTGTTCCTGCCACTGGGCCATTGCTCATGCTGCCTTTCCACTTAAAGTTTGAGTACAGGCTTTACAGGCCCATAGATGTCATCTGGGTGGCCAGGAGAACCTCCATTTTCCCAGCTCAGAGTAGTTCTGCTGTCTCACAAACACTCACCATATTGGAAGTCTATTCATTCTCCACTGTCTATCTTACCTGGAAAAAAAAGGGTTTGAACACTACCTTCAGAAACATGAGGCTTCAAAACTTCATTTTCATCAGTCTAAACATAACTAGTTACATCTTGCTGTATTCTGCTCCTGCGACTGTTAAAAGATAAAACAAAAGTCAGTATTGGTGGTACATGTCTGTAATCTTGGCACTTTGGAGGCTGAGGCTGGGGGCTCATGAGGTCAAGGCCAACTAGGTTACATATTAAGATCTTATTTACATTACATATCACAACTATACATAATGATTGTCCATCTAGTATCATCGTAATTGCACAAAATTGGGTTTTATATGTGTGTGTGTGTGTGTGTGTGTGTGTGTGTGTGTATACTTAGTCTGATACACATTTTAAATGTTCAGCAATATTTACCTGCAAACAAGCCAGCAAAATAGAATAAACTTCTCTAAGTCAACAAATTATTTCCTAAGGATTAAAAGAACTTGAAACTAGGAAGTCTGAGGAATATGTAGATATAACCAAAGGTTGGCAGTGGGTAGCTTTTGCTATTTTGAAATAGGGTATAATTTCAGTTTTAGAAACCACAGAATGGTGAGGAGTATGTAATATGAGGCAGGAAGAGTCTGGCTTACAGAGAAAGAAAAAATAAAAACACATAAAAATGGACAATCGGTTCAGGTATGCACCAGAAATAAAAACCTATGTCCATACCCAAATCTGCATGTGCTGCTTAGAGAAGCCTTATTCATCCTGCCCACAAACAGAAACCGATCCTAACAGGAAAATGAAGAACAGAGTATGTTCTATGGAAATAAATAGGAGAACACTTTTTACAGAGTGAAAAATGTGTGTGGGTTGCACATCATAACAGAGTAAAAAAAACCACAACACAAAAATACACATGCAATGTAATTCCATCTCCATGAACCCTGGCTTAGTTTTTGGTTTCTATTGATACAACAAAACACCATGACCAAAAAGCAAGTTGGGGAGGAAAGGATTTATTACACTTCTACTTCCACACTGCTGTTCATTACTGAAGGAAGTCAATGCAGGAACTCAACAAGCAGGATCCTGGAGGCAGATGCTGATACAGGAGCCACGGAGGGGAGAAGCATAGAGGGCTTGTTTCCCATGACTTGCTCAACCTCCCTTCCTTTAGAACCCAGGACCACCAGCATCACCTACCATGGTTTTGGCCCCTCCCAATTGACATAATTAATTTCTTACACTGGGTCTCATGGGGCACTTTCTTTAACTGATTTTCCTC